>CADDIJ020001322.1:0-21088 GCA_902809745.2 Tetradesmus lagerheimii | reverse complement strand
CCTCAAAGTTCCGCACACTTGCAAACAAGGATGCAGACACCATGCTTAGATCAACCACACTTTGCCCCAGCATGTGACCCGCCGCGTCCAGCGCATAGTACGTGCATGCACCTGTATCATCACCCGGGGCGCGGCCGTTCAGAACCACTGAGCACGCTGAGCGCAAGCAGTGCATGAGCGCCGCAGCACGGTCAGAGTGCACAACAACATCACAAGAAGCCCGAGGGCCGGGTATGCCTGCATATTCTTGCAGCATGGCTGTGGTAAGGCCAGGCATGTGGGGAGGTACGCACAGCTCGCCGTCTGTGGGCACATCATCACGCATGCAACCAATACGGATGTTCAAGTCGCCAAGCACCACGTGGCGGTAACCACGGGCATGAGCACACACCAACCCATCTGCAAGAACCCCAACAGGGTTCGTGTGCAGGGCACCTGCTTGGTACTGCCGGGAGCCAGCAGGGCTAAAGTAAACGCACGCCACCATTAGTTTATATGCTGGAACCTCCACCCAAACAATGCCAGCACGGGCATCCGTTGTAACAGAAACACCAGCGCTGCCAAACACAGGCGAGGTCTGGCGCAATAACACTGTGATGCCTCCCGACGGGCGGCCAGGCCCGCCTCTATGCGCCCGCACACAATGGAAAGCCTGATAGCCAGGCACACTCAGCTCATCACACGTGTCAGCAGTACAAAATGTTTCTACAAATGCATAAATGTCACATTTAGGGTTTGCCGCAACTGCCGAAGCCACCCGAGCCACTGCCTGCCCACACACATTCTGACCATAATTCAACCTGCCACGCTAGTACCCCCACCACTGCTGCTGCCCCCGTGCGACTGCAGGTGGCGGCGTGGCACCCCACTGCCTCGCTGCTGCCACTCACCAGCCTGCAAGGCCCCTCCACCGCACCTGGTCGCCATTGGCGAGCAGCGACTTGCGCACCCCCTGCAGAGCCTTACGCTGCTCCTTCTGCTGCTGTGTCAGCTTGGCCTCCACATAAACGCGCAGGCCCGCGCGCCGCAGGTTGCCGCGCATGCGGCCGCCCAGATAGTTGTCCTGCAAGCTAGCCGTAGCCAGGGTCACCTCAAAGACGCCAAGAGGCTGCCTGCTAGCTGCTGCCCTGCTGCTGCTGCCTGCCCCTGCACTGCCACCCGCATCCCTGACGCTGCCGCCAGCCGCAGCCCTGTTGCCAGCAGTGCTTGCCCCGCCACCTGACTGACCCTGCCCGCTGCTGCTGTTACGCGGCTCATAGACCAGCCGAGCGCTGATGAAGCTGCATTTGGCTATGCCACCACACCCAGCCAGGTGCTCAACAAGCTGGTCCGGGTGCATGTTAGCAGGTGCATGCGCAACCACAGTGACGGCGCCGCCCTGCTTGTCAAGCTGCTGCTTTAGCGCCTGCACAGCAGAGTGCGGCTGGCCGCTGATCACCTGCTGCGCCTCATACTTCTGCTCGAGCGCAGCAGAAGCAGCGCGTTGCTGCTGCAGCTGCTCCTGCAGTCCTGCTACTGCCTCAGTGCTGTCCCACATGCGCGCCTGTCCGCGCGCTGATGCAACATCCTGCACACCCATGGCTGACAGGAAACTGCGATACTGCTCTGCAGCTGCTGCAGCAGCTTGCACCGTGGCCTGCTGCTGCTCCAACCGCTCTGTCATTGCCGCCAGCTGCTGCGAGAGATCAACCAGCTGAGGCTCCAGGGTAGCACACAGGGCTGCGGCATTAGTCTGCCCAAGGGCAGCAGCGGAGCTCACGCTGCTGCGCTCAAGGCCGGCTAGCTTCTGCTTGAGCTCGGCATTTTCTGCTGTAAGCTGCTGCACCTTCTGGTCCAAGGCGTCCAGGCGCCGTAGGTCCGCACGCTGCTGCAGTGCACCAAGCACTGGCTGCTGTTGCTGGCCAGGCTGTTGCTGCTGCTGTTGCTGTTGCCCTGCAGGAGGTTGTTGATCCGGCTGCTGCGCTGCCTCAGCATCTGCCCCGTAGTTGACAGTGCCACGTGTGACTGGCCTTGGCTTAGCAGCAGCTGCTAGGGCCCGGCGACCCGTCCTAGCTGGTGATTTCTTGGTCATGCTACGAACGGCGCCCACAGGCCGCGCGAGACCCTGCTAACCGTCTGATTAACTATTAATTTGAAATTATAATCCATTAACTATTCTAAAGACGGCAAACGTGCTGACTGCAACCGAGCACCCGTGCAGCAACCACACTGGCCAAGGAGCAAGCGATAAACGCGATGCATATATTAATTATGTCTTCGTCATCAAGAAAAGAAAACTGGATTTCTGCTGCTATGGGGCCAAAACATAGGAGCCAGGTGAGTAGAGCTGGGGTATGGCTTTCTAAACGGGTGTTGAAAAACACCGACAATCCCAGACACAATTGGTCTCACCAAACTGACTATGGTTGGAGCCATAACACGGCCAGGTATGGGGGTGGAAACCAACCTAAAACCCACCATAACACCATATGTTATCCCGTTGGCACATTCCTGGACATCAATGTTACTGACATTGTAACACGATGTGGTTGGCAGGACCTGGGAATGACATACAGCGGCCTCACAGGGTGTGACATTCTCTCGCCACACACAGTACATTAAAATGCCCTTCTGACACATGATCACACACAAATAATTGTGTAACGGCACAGTGTAGAATATGCTGTAGGGTCACTGTGAGAGCCGTGCCGTGCTAGCCTTGGTCAGACGGTTATGACCTAGGCCCTGTTGGCCAAGGACTTGGCTGGTCCAAGTCCTTGGAGAGTCCGACTAAGGATGTCGGAGACGGATCAACGTTAATCAAGTAACGCCGTCAAGGACTAGGAGTCCTTAGCCAGGAGAACTACATATGCCCTGCAATGTAGGAGGGGATGGTATTGAGTACTCGGTACTCTGTATCTGAGAGTGATCCCCACGGGCTTGACATACAAAACAATTATATTCTTCTCTTTACGCTTCCCTACGTTCCTCAGTCGTTACAAATTGACTCAAAATGACAAGGTTCACCAACAAGGCCTTACACCATAAGGTTGCCCTCATTGGTCCCGCGTCCTGTGAGGACGGTACTCCGCAGCTTCCAAATCTCACACGCAAAATCAGCTACTGCTCTCATGGCTGTCACAGCACCCGCGTCTTCGCGCTCGGCTCCAGCTGGCCGGGCAGGTTCATCATTGCCTAGGACATCATCTGTCAGCAGCACCCTCCAGGTATTGGCCGGTGGGCCTGCTTGAATAGCCGCCAGTGTGGCAGGCACAGTCTCTTGTAATTTGTTAAAAAGGGTGGTTCTACAGGCAGAATAAGCAGGGCACTCCAACAAAAAGTGAGCAAGTGTTTCAGGTGCACTGTGGCAGGCAGTGCATGATTCTCGCTGGGTACGCTGTACAGTGGTTTCATTGCGGCGCTGGCAACTATGAATAGCACACAGTGGCAGACACTCTAGACGCATTTTCATGCACAACTCAGCTGCAGGGCCACGGCGCATTTGGCTCAGTTTAGTCACATAAGCACGTGCTACTGGTTTGTTTTGTTTAATACTGCTTTCGCCATGACGATATAGATAGTGGGAAGGCTTGGCTGAGGCTGCTGTAACAGCTGGCAGGAAAATGCAAGGGCTGCAAGGACACAGCCAGGTGCGAGCCCGCTGCAATGCATGCAGCCTCCGGGAGCTGCCAGCTGTCAGCAGAGCAAACTGCTGGTCAGGTAGCCTCAGCCAATAGCCGTTTGAGGGGTTACACACTTTCAAGCACCGAGAGCGGCACAATTCAACAAGAGGCAAGACAGAGGAAAGGCGAAAGCAGCAGACAGGTGCAGGCACCGGCAGCAAAGGGAAGGCAGGGGACCAGCAATGAACAGGTCCCCAAACAAGCCCGGCGCAAGGGCGCACAACGCAGAAACAGGCAACGCAGGCCTGCAGCAGAAACACTGCAAGAGCTGCAAAGCACCACACACTATGGGAAGCAACCAGCATCAGCACAGCTATCAAAGCTGCACGACAGCGCACCACTGTCAGACGCTGCATGGCAGCGGACATGACACTATGTAGGGGCTGCAGCGGGCAACACCATCTCGTTGCTGCAAGGCAGCATAAAACCATGAAACCCAGCGAGCGGCACAGGTTCGGCAGGTAGCGCGGCACGTTGTGCATGTTGCGCAACTACTCTGCGGCAACTGACAACCAGTGGTCAGTCACCTGAAACCAGAGGCACCGCTAGCAACACAGCCACTGCAGCGCCACCACCCAGTGCACAATGCGGAACAGTAGCCACAAAAAAAGGGGGCGGGAAGGGCGGGCGAGTTGCAGTTCGCATGAACAGCAACGAAACGTGCAGTGCTAGACGCCTGCGCATGCTAAGTGGCCTTCGGCAGCAGTGAGGTAATGACGTGTTTTGACTGTCACCTCACCCACTGCTTGCCTTTGACCAGGCAAGCAGGGATACAGCTACGCTGCATTAACCGCAATGAACAAGTCCATTGCACATTAATACTGCTTTCGCCATGACGATATAGATAGTGGGAAGGCTTGGCTGAGGCTGCTGTAACAGCTGGCAGGAAAATGCAAGGGCTGCAAGGACACAGCCAGGTGCGAGCCCGCTGCAATGCATGCAGCCTCCGGGAGCTGCCAGCTGTCAGCAGAGCAAACTGCTGGTCAGGTAGCCTCAGCCAATAGCCACATTGAAAAGACCAGTGGAACAGGAAGGGGGAGGGCTGCAAGCAGCAAGGCTTGCAGCCCACCTGGCCCGCCGCAACACGGCGCGCAGATAGAAGCCACAACACATGTGGCAGGCAAACAAACAGACGCACCCCAGCGCACACCACTAACGCAGCAAACACTCACGCTGCCAAACCTACACCGCTGAATCCAGGGCTGGGGCCGACAACTGCTGCGAGAAGCAGCAGCAGAAGCAAACGCAAACCAAAACACACAACCACCAGCACAAACCACCACTGCAGCAAGCACACATGCTGCCAACCTTCAAACCTCTGAATGTAGTGCTGGGGCCGACAACTGCTGCAAGCAGCAGCAACAGCAAATCAAATGCTGAGCAGCAGCACGCTGTACACACGCATGCCCAACACGCAGCCTTTGCGCAGCAAACACCTAGCTGCGGGACCATCTGCAAGCTAGTGCTCGATGCGAACAGCTAGCAAGGGCCAGGAACTGTGGCGCCGAGCCATAGGGCCGGTGAGCGTCGAACAAGGCAGCTGGAAGCTGTCAACCGCAAGCAGCATCAGCTCATGAAACCAAGGCTGAGCCGGCCACAACGGCACCACCACCGTAACATTTGCACGCTCTTCGCGCACTTTCTGCACAACCTGCAGCAACATTGAGGTGGTGACAGGCGGGAAAGCAAAGGCATTGCCCCAAGCAGACCATGGCTGCAGCAGGGCATCAACGCCCCTGCTGCCAGGGCACTGGAACAAACTGTAGAAGCAGTGACAGTGCGTGTTTTCCGCCGAAGCAAACAGGTCTATTTTGTGCGGGCCCCACATAAGATCCAGCCAACTAAACATCTCAGAATCCAGGCGGTAGTCCCCATGGTCAACAAAGCGAGAAGGTGCATCAGCTCTATTAAGTTCTGATTTCACCCTGACCACCTGCAGCTGAACATGCAGATCTTCAAGCACAGACCACAACAACCTGTACTCGTCCATGAGAGCAGCGGACCGTGAAGCAAAGCGCCCCAAAACAGACTCTGTCACCGTGTTATCTTCATGCAGCCTCACCACACGATCGCGCACCACAGGCTCAAAAGACAGCAGAGCCATGCGCACAGCTCGCATCTCCTGCTGGTTGATGTGCATGCACGCTTCAGCAGCAGACCAGGCGCCGTGAGCAACCCCTTCGGGGCTGTCGCCCAGGACAGGCAGCACAGCGCCCCAGCCTGTGGGACATGCATCAACAAACAAATCAACAGTAGCCGGGCGCAACCGAATAGGCGACGACAAATGCTGCACAGGGATGCTCGCCCACCACTCAAGATCACGGAAGGACTGGCGGGAGATGCTGACAGTCCCATTCCAGCCAGAAACAGACGCACAATCGTCATACAAACTACGCAGAAACAGGTTGGCCGGCATGACAGCCAGCCGCACAGACTGCGCATATCCACAAAATGCAGCCAGCGCTCGCTTTGGCACGCGGCGCTTGTTCTGCTTGGCAGCAATAGCAATGCCGCGCGCCAGGCGGGTGAGGCGGGCAACCTTGGCTGGGGGCACACAGAAGGTGCCTTGGGCCAGGTCCACAACCAGGCCCAAATGCTCCAGCCGCTGTGTGGGCTCCCACACAGACTTGGTGGGGTGGGGCGTAAAGCCAAGCCAGTACATTATGGATTGGATCCACTCAGCACCGGCTGCTGCTGTCTCCTGGTCAGGGAACACAAACAAAAAGTCATCCAAGTAGGGCAGTACCTTGCAGCCAACCTGCGCTACACTGCCACGGCTGCCAGGCGCTGCAGGGTACATGGTGCCTGACGGCACACGTGTATGCGCAGGGGAGCGCAGATGCGCAACAAAAGGCCTAGTCACCTTGGTGAAGTAGTAAGGCGAGTTATTCCAGCCAAAAGGCAAGCAGTTGATCTGATAAAACTCGCCAGCAAACTCAAAGCAAAAGTAATCGACTGCGCTAGCGTGCAGAGGCACCTGATAGAATGCGTCTGCCATGTCAGCCTTGACAGCAAAGGCATTGCTCAAGTCGTAACGCTGCAAAAACCGCAGCGTCTCAAACCTGCACTTGCGGGCGACATTGAAGGTGTTGATATACTTGTAATTGATCACCAGACGCCAAGAACTGCCCTTGGGCACACAAAATGCATTAGAGCAGTATGCAGGGCGGGAGGCAAGCTTGGTAAGCACACCCAACTTGCTGAGGCGGGGCGCTTCAGTGCACAACCACCATTGCTTTTGGGCGTTGGTAGATGGCAAAGGGTTCTTGTAAAAGGGGGGCGGCGCGCGGCCACCCAGCCACTCTACAGGAACACCATGCTGCAGCCAGCTGAGCACATGCGAAGATGCACCAATGGCACGCCACTGCTTGCCGCACAATCCTAAGCGCCAGTGCAGCGGCGTGCTTGCAGGAAAGCTGTGCACGGTAACCATGCTCAGATGTCAAGAAAAGGCACCACAATGATGTGCCCCACACAGCTGCTTAATGACACAACAGCTGGGTGTTCAGACGAGTAGCCTAATGACTGGCCGTTACGTGGGAGCCGCCCCACACTCGCCTGCTGTGTGCGCAGGGCGCTTACTGCACTGCTGCTCCAGCAGATGTGCTGCCAGAGCCCATGCCTCCGTTGCCAGTGCTGCTGCTGGCTGTGAAAGCCTGCAAGCTGCTCCAGCCGCCTGTTGTGGCGCCCATGCGCAGCGCGCTGCCGAACTGGCGGCGCACAATCAGGTGTGCGCTGCTGCTGCTGCTGCGACGGCGCACACTGCCAATGAGGCTGCTGTTCTCGCCATTGCTGCTGCTGCTGTGGCTTCTGGGGCTGTCAAAGCAGCCACTCAGCGCCAGCGATTCACCTGCTGAGCTCCAGCTGCTGTTGCTGGGGCCCAAACAACCCCTCATGCTGAGGAGGTAAGCAGCCATACGTAGCTGCGTGCTGACGTGCAGCAAAATGCCGGTCTGTCGGGGACTGCACTGTGAAGACAAGCTCCAGCCGCTGGTGCTCCTGCCTGACGCTGGTGCTGCTGCGGCGCCTGCTGCTTGTGTCACTTATCTACACCCCTAAGCGGAGATAGCTGACCTTAAGAAACTGCGGAAAGCGCATTAACTCAAGCCCAGCGTGCCAAAAGGGCTGAAAGAGCACGCGACGGCCGCAGGTAGCCGTGCGTTCAGCTGCCTCTGGCCGACCTAAAGCAGGTCCTTAGTTTGTTCTCAGATATACGTAAGAACGATCTGGAGATATTCGGAGGTATTAATGGATCGATTTCAGAGAAGTGATAAAAAATAGGACGTGTGCAACACTCCAAACGCTACCGAAGTAGCGAGTCGAGTTGCAGTTCGCATGAACAGCAACGAAACGTGCAGGGCTAGACGCCTGCGCATGCTAAGTGGCCTTCGGCAGCAGTGAGGTAATGACGTGTTTTGACTGTCACCTCACCCACTGCTTGCCTTTGACCAGGCAAGCAGGGATACAGCTACGCTGCATTAACCGCAATGAACAAGTCCATTGCACATTAATCACTCCTGGTCCAAAGGCAGCAGTATAATTTTGAGAGAGAGTAGTTACATGTGGGTCCAGTCACCATCTCAGATGGTATGAGCCACCCCAAAATCAGCACAATGTCAACGCGTGACGAAAGAAGATGAGCACACAATGTAGCCCATTGAGGCCATCCGTTGAGCACAGGGTCTCTCCAGATTGAGCATAAGATTATATCTGCGTTGTGTCAGTGACACACCCCAATCAGCCAACAGCATGTGCTGAAGAAGCACACCAACCAAAAAGCATGTTGTCAAGATCACACAGCCAGAGAGATAGGCAGGGCAACAGGCGGCATAAAGGCGGCAGCAAACCAATAATGTGACAGGATGCATGTGTAACTCGTCGAGTAACCTAAACTCATCACGGGCTAGGAGCAACAGCGTCTAAGGCGTCATCTACAGGGACATAACCCTCAGGCTGAATTGGCACACTTTGATGGTCAGGGGACAAACCCAGCAACACTGAGCGATACAACCACATCTGATAAACCACCACAGCCAAGCCCTCTTGATCCTCACAGTCTAGAATGCGCGGCACCAACTCGTTAGCATAGCGATCTACAGTAACCGCAGGATAGAACACACTAGGGCAGGCACCGCGCAAGTGGTCATATGCAGGGCATTCTAGCAGAAAGTGTTTGAGATCCTCCACATTGTCATAGGTCCCAGTCCGGGCGTGCACGCGTGTGCGCCAAACTGCTCGGCTAGCTGCAACAGGATAGCACACGAGCACAGTCTACACAACCGCTGCTGCCTGGGCACCCGAGGGCGGGCATGTCTACCCAGCTGCACCTCCAACTGTGCAGCCCCAGTGCGAAGCCGTGCAAGGCACTGCAACACCCGGAACGGCAAGCATAATTGCATGTATTGAGGTTGTGCGTTGCGGTCAAAAGCAGCATCAGCCTCCATAGGATGCACCCAGGCAGCATGTGTGCACATAGTAGGCAGCATGTGTGCACATAGTAACATGATTGCTTGGTGCTGTTCTTGGGTCAGCATCCTCCGCACCTGCATCGGCCCACCCCTGCTTAACCAAGCGTGCAAGCGCAGCAGACACGGCTGTAGCATGCAACTCAAGCCCACATACACTTGCAGCCGTCACCCCAGGCCCACGCCATGCAGCCTGCTGTATAACACCAAGGCGTTGCATAGTGTGCAGCAGATAGTATGTCCAGCAAGTTTTGCAACCACTCAATGCTAACTCCACATCCGACACCCACGCAACCCGCGCAAGACGATCAACGGGCATGGCCCTAAGGCGTTCCCACCAGCGCGCCGCCAGCTCAACCCAATGGTGCTGAACAGGCGAGCGGTGAAGATCGCGCATCAGCACATCAATGCTGGAGCGTTGCCCAGCCCCAGTCATGTAGCGAAGGAATGACACATGCACCTTGTCAGCTGCAGACATACGCCACCCTGTGCGCCTGAACAAGCCTGTATGGCACAACTCGGGGCCCCACACATGAGATGCGTATGACATAACAGGCTCAACCATGATGTCAAACATGCGGCACTTCACGTCGTATTGTGTGATGCGTTGCTTACGGAAGCGGCCCAAGAGGGTATGCATGGCCTTGAGCCCAGACGCTGCCAAAGCATCAACTGCCGGCTGCAGACCTTTGGTCTCATGCAACACTGCACCAAGGTATGTGTAGCTGCTCTGAATGCTCAGGGGCTGACCAGCATACGTGAACGCAGTTGAGCGCGGGCATGGCACACGTTTGCCACGGAACACCACCACACACGTCTTCTTAGGCTGCATGTTGACTTCCATGCCAGTGATCTCACAAAACAACTGCAAGCAATCCAACAAGCATTGCGCGTCTGCCGGCGACTCAGCAATCAAGCAGCCGTCATCCGCATGGAGCAAATCAGGCACATGAAGAGAGCCAACCTTGGGTCCAAGAGGAGCAGAAGCCCCACCTGGAACAGGCTTGCCTCTAATTGTGATCAACTCGTGCAGCATCTCAATAAATAACCAAAACAGCAGCGGGCTCAGCTCACTTCCTTGCTTAGTACCAAGGCACGTATCAATAGGGTCACCCAATTTGCCATAATTTTGAAGGATGGCACTGGTGGCCCTGGGTCCTGTGCTCCAGATCTGTTGAACCTGGCGGGCAGCTTTGTTTTTGACATATGTAACAAATTGCCCCAGCACTGACTCCGCTGTTCTTAAGCGTCACACGATGCAGGCAGTTGTGCATGCAGCAGGTACTCCAGCCAAGGCCTTGTTTGACAGTGGTGCTAGTGGTGGCAACTACATCTCCAAGCGTTACTGTTCCCTCAATGGCATCAAACTGTCTACCGCTGCAACGCCAATCTCAGTGGTAGGGGTGTTACAGAGTGCAGCCGATGCATCCAGCTGTTGTAAACTGACAGTACGTATGTCATCACTGTCAGATACGCTGGTGTTCTATGCCATTGACATGCCAGGCACGTTTGACATGATCATAGGTGACTCCTGGCTGCATGACAGACAAGCCATCATGGATTTTCCTAAGAGCTGCTGTCATGTATACAAAAACGGACGTAGATATACGATTCTAATGTCGGCTTCATTGAAAGCTAACACATTGCCAGCCGTAACACAAAACGATGACACAGATGCAAGTGACAGCAGTACTGCTGACACACCGCATATAATCGGCTATGCTGCGGCCAATCGCTTACTGCGTAGTGGCCCTGGCGTGTGGCATTGTATGATGGTTGTTCGTGATAAGAAACCAGATGCGCCTGTAACTGTTGGCGCAGTTGATGGAACTGCTGCAGCTACCACAGCAGTGCCTGCTGCTGCTGCTGACGGTTTACCCACACACGCTGATTTGCTTGCTCCAGAGCAAGTTCAAAACATCGTTTCCTCTTTCCCAGAGGTGTTTACGGAAGAACCGCCATTCGGAGGTTCTCAAATCGAGCTAGACATAGAGGTCATTCCTTTCGAGGGTGACAAGCCGATCTTACGGCCTATGTTCCGGTACAGTCCGCTAGAAATGGAAGAGATGCAAAAGCAGATAGAACAGTTACTGCTTCGTGGCTACATACAGCCCAGTTCTTCTCCATTCGGCTGTCCTGTACTGTTTGTCAAGAAACCAAGAAGCACGGAGCTGCGGATGGTGATAGATTATCGCCACCTAATCGCTTAACCAAACGCAACGGATTCCCGCTGCCAAGGATTGACGTGCTGCTTGATCATCTTGCTGGTGCGAAAGTCTTTAGCTTGGTTGATCTTCGCCAGGCATATCATCAGTGCAAATTGCAGCCCACTGATGTCCCTAAGACTGCTTTCCGCACACCCTTCGAGCACTACGAACTCCTCACACTGAGCTTCGGCCTGGTGAACGCGCCGGCTGCTTTTCAGTCTGTAATGAATCGGATATTCTCTCCGATGCTTTACAAATACTGCTTAGTCTACCTGGACGACATACTGATCTTCAGTAAGTCAGCAGCAGAACATGCGCTGCACTTGCGTGCAGTGCTGGACGTGCTTAAGGCCAATGCGCTCACTGTAGCCATTCACAAATGCAATCTAAATCAGCCATCAGTTCTCTTCCTGGGACACATCGTGTCAGCTGATGGTGTGGCAGCAGATCCTGCTAAAGTCACTGCGCTGCAGGACTTTCCCATTCCAAAGGCTGTCTCACACTTGCGCTCATTTCTGGGCACCACCAACTTCTTCAGGAAGTTCGTGCGGCATTACGCTGAAGTGCTGCTGCCACTGACACACTTGCTGCGTCAGGACGGGCCATTCGTCTGGACAGTTGACTGTCAGACATCGTTTGAGTGGATCAAACATCTGCTGACTGCTGCTCCTGTCTTGGCTCTGCCAGAATGGGACAGTGGGAAGCCCTTTCACATGATATGTGATGCATCATATGATGGCGTAGGTGGTGTTCTGCTGCAGGATAGCAGGCCCATCGCTTTCGAGTAACGTAAGCTGATTCCAGCTGAACGTAACTACTCGCCAACAGAACTTGAGATGCTGGCCATAGTGTACTGCTGCCAGAAATGGCGAGTGTACATCGAAGGCCGTGACGTGCATGTCCACACAGATCACAAGCCTAACGTGACGTTTGACACAGTGAACATGGCCAACAGACGACATGCTAGGTGGCTGGATGCTCTGCAGGGGCTCCGACTCATTTAGAGAGAGAGTAGTTACATGTGGGTCCAGTCACCATCTTGGATGGTATGAGCCACCCCAAATGAGCACAGAGTCAACACGTGACACGAGGAGATGAGCGCTCGATGGAACACATTGACGCCATCAGATGAGCACAAGTTCTCTCCAGGATAAGCAAGCAATTATATCTGCGGTGTGTGAGAGACACACCCCACTCAGCCAGCAGCTTGTGCTGAAGAAGCACACCAACCGAGAGCGTGTTGTCAAGATCTCACAATCAGAAGCAAGAACAAGGGCGACTAATGCGGCATAAGGCAGCACAAACCAGATCTGTGGCACAAATGCATATGAAATTTGTCAGGAAATGTCAAAGTCTTATGGGCTAGAGGCAACAGCGTCTAGGATGTCATCTGAAGGGACAGAGCCATCTGGCTGGATTGGTACGCTGGTGTGGTCAGGCGATAACCCTAACAGCACCGAGCGATACAACCACATCTGGTATACAACAACAGCCAAGCTCTCTTGATCTTCACAGTTTAGAACACGCGACAACATCTCATCAGCACAACGATTGGTGGTGCCATCAGGACAGAATATACTCTGATGAGCACCACGCAAGTGGTCATATTTGGCACATTTGGCATTACGTAAAGGGAGTTGCAAATCCTGCTGATTCACTCAGCCGCTATCCTGTCTGCTTTGTTGGCATGACGGCTGACCAGCCGTTACACTTTGTGGGTACAGCTGCTGCTGTCCTCACTCCTTTACAGTCCCTGTCGGACTCGCTCTCCTTTGTGGAGCGCGTTAAAGCCGCGTATAAGCTGGACCCATGGTTCACGCTTACCAATACTGCTGCTTTGATATTCACGGATGGTCTGTACTTCAGGGGTGACGCACTCGTGCTGCCTGCTGATGCAGATCTGCAGCGTACTGCCATTCAAGAGTGTCACGACACTCTTTACAGCGCACACGCTGGCCGCACTAAAACATTGCTTAAAGTGCGGCGGTACTTTTGGTGGCCTGCTGGTATGGCTGCTGCTGTGCGGCGCTATGTTGCTGCTTGCAGCTCCTGCCAGCGTGTGAAGGCCTCTAACATGAAACCTGCAGGGCTGTTACAGCCACTGCCGGTGCCGGCTGACACATGGATGTCAGTGGGCATGGATTTAGTTACAGATTTGCCGGTGACAGAGAGTAATCATGACTCCATCGCTGTCTTTGTGGACAGGCTGTCTAAGATGTGCACCTTGCGCCTTGCCGCAAGGATATCACTGCTGAACAGTTAGCGGATATCTTCCTCGATGCTGTTGTCAAGCATCATGGCCTGCCTGCTGAACTGGTGTCCGATAGAGGTTCTATCTGGACTAGCAAGTTCTGACAGTGCCTGCGTGGCACCCTTGGTGTCTCCGCTTCCATGAGTACTGCCAATCACCCGCAGAGTGATGGCAATACAGAGCGAGTGACTCGCATCATGGAGGACATGCTGCGTCATTATGTTGACCCTTCGCAGTCCAATTGGGTAAAGCTGCTGCCGTTAGTTGAGTTTGCAATCAATGATTCCTGGCAGGAATCTGTGCAAGCAGTACCTTTCGTACTGAACTACGGCAGGCGCCCACATCTACCCCTAGACAAGCTCGAGGGGGGAAGGACGCCTTGATGTTCCAGACTGTGTTTCTGCTGCTGATCGCGCAGAATCCATTTTGACTGCTGTCAAAAGCGCTAAAGCTGCGCTGCATTCTGCTAACAGGCGGCGGCGTGAAATGAACATTGCAGTAGGTGACTCAGTTTTCCTGAGCACTGCAAACATCAAGCTGAAGTTCAAAGGATCACCTAAGCTACTGCCTAGGTGGATCGGTCCTTTCAAAGTGCTGACGCAACAGCTGGGCTCGGTGCCTGATGAGCTCGCATGACTCCATTGGCATGCCGCTGTACAGCCTGACTGGCCTGTATTCAGAACCAGCACAGGAAAAATAAAAATGAAGATAGACACACAACCAGCCTGGCTGTGGCCTTCTAATCCAACCTGTGGCTGCTCTAAATTTTTTTTGGGGGGGATTGTGTAAGTTACAGCTCAAAATACTGCCTGACAATCAATCACTCAAGTCCCAGTGATCCCAGAGACACTGGGATCAGGCCACGATGCGCCCTATGAGCGCCACACTCGTGGAAACAGACGGCCACTGGAAGTGACACAATAACAGACTCACAGTCGTAGCCACATTGCGGTCAGTCTGCATACAACTCAAAGAAATATACCTGTTCAAGCAAGTTCTGGCTGCTCACGCCACGAAACACTGGTCAAAACACCAGGTCAATCAGATCTTCCTGGTTAATCCGCTGACAGCATGCCCAGCCGGATGCAATCGGCTGGCAACCCTATCGAACACGACAGCTGGAGCAGATAATCCAGTCGCCTTTCGGCTAAAGCTGCCAAGTAATCTCAAGGTACACAACGTGTTCCATATCTCGTTGCTCAAACCAGTTTCTCCTGGTACCTCCACTGTGGCTCCTCCGCCACCAACCATGATCGATGGTGAAATGGAGTATGAGGTAGAGCAGATTGAGAGCCACAGGTTTGTGGGTCATGGCAAGCTACAGTTTCTTGTGAAGTGGCTTGGCTATGGTGTTGAGCACAACACCTGGGAGCCACAAGCCAATTGTGCTAATTGCCCAGAGAAAGTCTCTGAGTACTGGTCTGCTGTGCAGTCCCAGTCTGGCATGCGCTTAGTCGCAGCACCACACAAGAAACAGCGCAAGAACAAGCGCTCAGCACAGGCTGCTGCTTTGCCAGCTGTTAATGCTGCTATACGCAAGCGTCGTCGCAAATGATCTCTTAGTGATGTGCTACTGCTTGCTGATTGTCACTTTGCCTCTGGCATGTTCTTGGTGAACTTCTCGTGACATTACTGTCTTTTCAGACATAGCTGCATGCTACCTGTCTAATCTAAGTACATTGTTGTACTTCTGTTGAGTTTGGTATGTACGCCCGTAACGGCTAGGACTATATCTCGTCGATGGAGAAAGCACGTGATGTGACCTGCCCTCTAGTGCACTACGCGGACTCCACTCAACTCGACTTGTAGATTTGAGGGAATTCTCAACATAAATCCCCGATTGTATGCGCGCCTGTAAGGCTGTTGGTTAGTAGCTGGGCTGCGTGCCATAAGCTGCTTGCTGTACTGGCTGTGTTATCAGTGCAGTTGTCCTGAGCGTTGCTCATTGCCAACTTGGTCTCTTATCAGCGTATTGACTGAGGACAGTCAAAGGTCCTGATGGGGGAGGCCTGTAATAGGAACTGTTACTATCCATGTAGTGGACGATTAGACATTACTCTTGTGACTCACACGTCCGTGTGAGACACGCGACAGTCAATGTGACATTGTACTGCCATGTTAGAACTACACGGGCCTTGCGACGTAGGCGGTCTACAACAGCTTACGCTGGGCCTCAGGCTGATCATTGGTTAACAAACCTCCTTTTGAACACGCTTCCACTACGCGTCTTATACCCAGTGCCGCTACAGAAACTCTCCCGCACTGCTCACAGCACTCGATGCAGGCTGCCATGTGTTCCTCTTACTTCCCCAACATCAACCTTCCCCCATCCTTCCCCGACCCTCTTCTGACCTGGTTGCCTAATCCCTACCTTCCCCAAGATAAAGAAGACAAGGTTCAGGCGCCCGCACGTCCCCAACAACCCGCAGTTCAACTGGCTGGCGGCGGCCGCCCCACAATGACAACAAGGTGGCATTGTAGCAATCATACAAACACTGACGACAAACACTCACACTGCATGTAACGCCCTTCATTCTACTGCCCAAGTGTCTCCAGTGTGTGAGGATAAGGCCAAGGTACGCTCAAGTTTTCTATAGACGCCTAAGTGTGCTGCCATACAGGACAGCCACCTAGCTCATAACACCCCCGTGGTTTATGTATGCCTGTTGCTGCATGCTCGTCAAAGATGCGTCCATGTGCAGTACCAGCATTAATGTCAGCATCATCATCATCAAATTACCAGATCAAGCCATAGCATCAACGCCATCGGCCCCGCGCCCCCCCCCCCCGGGGCGGAAGAAAGAGGGAGCACCGCTCCATTATGTTTGCAACTATTACGCACATCCCAAGCTTTCACAAGATACGCAGCAATGCTCCTAGACACCAGTCGGCAAACCCCCTTGCTACCCCAAACATCATCAGAAACAAAACGCAACAACTTGGTCGATGCATCAGTCAATGACAATACATTGCGCAATTTTCCAGCGCCACCAGCAACTGTCTGTTGCAAAACAGACCGAATCTCATCAACATAGTATCTCTTTGAGCAGAAGTGGCAGGACAATCAAACATCAGATGTGACAAAGACTCAACATTCTGACCACAAGCAGGACACGCTGTATTAGAATCTGCTCTGCTACCCCATAACGACTGGTACGCTCGTGCACACAAAGACATCCCATGCGAACACGCATCAGCAACTCAACGCCACGTGTTGGCGCACCAGCACACAAAAATGGCCTGGGCCGTTTGAAGCACATGGCATCAGCATGCGTAGGGTGAACATGCATGAAGTAACAGCTCAAAGTAGAGTGTTACAGTGATTCACAAGCAATTCTATCGGCATGCAACTTCTTGACCTGACAGCTGATGTGACTCTTGCATGCACTAGCGCGATCAGCCGCCGCTGCAACATCCACACCATACTTGCGCAACAAACTCTGCACATACTTATGCCACGGTGTTACTGCAACAGCACCACTGGGGCGCTTCCACTCAGCAGAAAATACCTGACGTGGCAGCCTGGAATCCTGCAATCGTTGAACCCTAAAGTAATACTTCATTGCCCTCTGATGAAGCCACATGTGCAATGGCTTCACACCCCATTCAGCCAGCAGAATCGAGGAGCAAGGAGCAAGCTCTTTGCCACAACACATTGCGCATTTAATGATGTCAGTCTGCACTTTGTCAATCTGCTGTAACTGCCTTGTAGTTGACGGGAACCAGACCTCACTGCCATACTCAACAATTGGGCGAACGCATATCAGCAAAATGATACGCTTGACTTTCACAACTTCCACACTGATGTGCCGGCTCTTCCAGATTGGCATGAGCCCACCCTTCACACGATGCACTTTTGCCAACATCTTCTCAAAGTGCGTGTTCCAATTGCAAACATTGTTGAACCACAAGCCAAGGTAGCAGTACTCTGGCACAACAGGCACAGGCACACCATTCCAAACAATGCCAGAAGCAGCCAACTGGCTGGGCTGCCTACCTGGTGACACGTGCATGACAGCAGACTTAGAGCTATTCAGTTTGAAACGCCACTTACAACTGAAATCATAAACTGTTGCAGCAACAGCCTGAACCTCAGCCAGGGATCCGCACACAGCAACAAAATCATCAGCCTGCATGGCTGCCACAACCTGACCAGCCGGTTCATCACTAGGGCCCATCAAAGTGATTCCAGGGTGCTTTGCATGCACCTCATGCAGCAGATCATCAATGAAGTACAGGTACAGTGTTGGGGAGATAGCATCCCCCTCATGCAGACCAAGGTCACATGTGAAGCTGTCAGTGATGTGGCCTTCCTGGGACACCACGTGGCGGGCACCCTGATACAAGTTGTAAAGGACACGGAACATCTTCCCACGCATTAATGTGAAACTATACCATCATGCATGCATATCTAGTCACAGCATCCCCACTGTGGGCGCATGCGCGCCCCACCTTACTGTGGCTGATGGCAGATGACGACATCTTGCTGCGCTGAACAGCGAATACATGCAGCTGTACACAGCGCAGCACACACTACGCAGCGTTCAATGCAGCATGTGCAACAATCACACTGCTGGCATGGGGCTGCTGTGCAGCGCATCTCTGCTGCTTGCGTTGCACACAACACTGAACCATATGCTCTGGCAACATCCGCACATAGAGCCTCTATGTGCAGATATGGGAGCAGCTGCTCCATCTTTCGGTGCTGCTGCCGACGCCATAGTGCAAACCTTCACAAGTGCTGATTGCCTGTGACAAGAGCAAACATCATGGTTCTTTCTCGCCAGCCTGCAATCTGAGGTCTGCACTGCTGCACTCACACGAACGCACACACCACCGTGAATACCACCAGTCAGAGGTGTGGAAGATACAGTGCTGCTATTGCAATGGCAATTGTTAGCTGGACATATGGCAAGTAAAGCCCTAAACCAGGCTGGCTATTCTCATACTGCCTCAGCACATGGTCGTGCAGCTCATGCGAACAGGTTCAATTATCAACACACCAAGCATGCACAATGAATGAACAGTCACAGCGGCTGGATGATATGACAGCAGCACACGATGTGCGCCCCGCTGTGAACTCATCACAGCACAGCATAACAATGTATTTAACACTGGTCCACAGCACGATTGCAGACATAGCAAGTATATGGAGCAGATACATATAAGCTAGCCAACTGCGCAAAATCAGACGTGTGAAAAGAATACGCAGTTCGAATAGCTGGGACCACAAGTAGCAGTATCTGAGATTTATGTGGTGTCGCCTAGTTTAGTTTAACACTGCTCAGCTAAGACAACTGCAATAATCACTGACCAGCGTCTGAGCTGACTGTGCAAATGACACAGCTACAACCGATGTACAGCACTATCAGCTGCCTTCCACTCTGCTGCGCACTTGTCACCATGCGCAGCAATCATTTGACCAGTATCTCATCTGCCTGTTGCAAACGCCTCACCTCAACCCCAGGGTATCCGGCACGCAGTGAATTTCAATAGTAAACTCAAAGAACGTCTCTTTATGCAAAACTAGCGGGCAACCCGTGGCGATGCCAAGGCCATGCAGACATGTGAGCAAGTTTGATATTTTCATCAGGCTAACCACGACCATACCGCTACAGTGCTGCGCATCCCAACGTTTGTGGTTGGACTCGGCCCAACACAACTTATAAGGCATCCCCACATGAGTGGTTGGGCCTGTCACGTCAACACTTCACGGTAAACCACATTGGCAGTGTACAATCCTTCAGGCACATTGTCAAACTCCCCCTGATTCACCCAACCCCCTTCAACCAACACACGCACAGCTTGTTTACTCCCAACACGGGACAGAGCCACATACAACTGTCCATGACAAAAGACTGATTTCGGCAAGTACACCCCAACCATCTTCAACCTGCTGCTGCTGCTGACTGACGACGCCGACGCCTGGCCGCTGTGGCCTTTGCACGCTGCTGGTTTGTGATACTCTGTGACGCTGCTGACTGGCTGCGAACTGAGCACGCCGGCGTTCCCCTGCTGCTGCCAGCAAAGGGTCTGGCGGTTGGGTTTGCTGCATGAACCGTTGCTGCACGCTGGGAAGTTCAGCCCTTGCATCTGTTGCTCCTGCAGGGACCTGTGGTGAAAGACACGCTGCAGCAGACAGGCGGTCAGGCACAGGCGGTCAGTACAGCAGTGAAGAAGGACAGCATGCTAATCAGTCCAAGCCAGAGAGCCTGTCCAAGCCAGAGTCGCAAGCAGCAGCCCAGCAAGACCTACAGCAAGCAGATGCGCCTTACCTGCTTGATAGCGCTCAGCATCCTGTGCCTCCCGTTGTTGCTCTCGGTCGTTTGCATGTTGCTGGGCGCTTGAGGGCGTAAGGTCCATGACATGGTGCACCTCATGAGTTGACGTGTTGCGAAGAACGCGGTCAGCAGTTGCTGACGGGCCCTATTGCTTTGGCTTTGGCAACCACCCCTCACACGTTTCACACTTGTTAACATCCACAGGAGCCCTCAGATGGCGCCGAAGCTTTCTGAAGTTGCAGTTTATTCGACAAAGATTTGTTTTAGGGGGGAGGACAGGGGGTTTTATCGCACCAGCTACTCTTCTTTTTCCCAGTTGCTCTCACGCCTTTCACACTTGTTGACATCCACAGGAGGCCTCTGATGGAGCCGACGCCCGCTCAGATGATAGATTACCCAACAGGGATCCGTTTTAGGGGAGGAGGACAGGGGTTTTTATTGCGTCGTTTGCGAGCAAAAGGCTTTCAAAGGGTGTACTGCTGCCCTTTCTCCCACCAGGGGCCATGGACTGGCCCCAGGCCTGCACAGATGATGCCCCTAATTTAGCTGTTTGCAATGAAGGCGTGCTGGCGGCCTGCCACTGCCAAACGCGCCTGCTTTCTTCCAAAAACAGTACCTGAAAGTTAGTCATTTATATAGATAGATGTCCCTGCCTGTGCATGCCTGCTGCACCCGCAGCACTTTCAACCACGCAGATCAATGTGCCCATTCTGAACTGCCGGCCCTGCTAGGTATGCAGTCCACCGTATGGGGCGATTCCCACATGCTGCCTAGTAAGGGGTGTAAGGGTCAGGGTGGTCTACCTTACACCGAAAATAGAGAGAATAATCAGTCTGCTTTCCGCCTCCCCTGTGGGTGAGGCGCGGTTGCCGATGCCGAAAGGTATGGCTTACAAGGATTGATCATTATTATTGAGCTGCAGGTATCATGCACAGCATGCAGTCCAAAAGGAAAAAGGAAGCAATACAATCAGAAACACCGACTGGAGCCAGCAGCAGTGCATGCCGCTGCTGCTGTAACATTGCCAGGCAGTGCTATGACCATCAACATGGGTAATGCAAGCTCTCAAACAGTACATACCGTAACGCCCAACAGGAATAAGCTAAAGCAACACCAACACCACATGCCCGAAGCTAAAGCAACACCAACAACACATGCCAGAAACCAATGTGCTCATCATCATCATGTTACCCATTAAGCCATAGCATCAACGCCATCGGCC
>CADDIJ020001321.1:0-23695 GCA_902809745.2 Tetradesmus lagerheimii | reverse complement strand
CGTTCTTGCACTGCTGCTCGCCAGCTGTGGCGTAGGCTGCTGCTAGAACATTGATGCCTGCGCTGCGTAGGATAGCCACGCACTGGCCGACACTAGCACCCTGCACGCCCTTCAGCAGGAAGGCACGCACTGGGAGGTCCTCATAGTGAGCTGTGAGCTGAACATCGGTGCCAGGCACGTGCACCCGTCCCGTGGCTGGATCCACCAGCTGCTGCAGCTGCTGCATGTCCTCCACCAGCAGCCCATAAGATGCACAAGTCACTGACACCCTACCGTCGCCATCCTTGCGCGGTTCTGTTGTGTGCCAGATACGCGCCCCATCATCGCCGCGACTGAGGCCAGGGGCACCTGCCAGCTTGTAAAACAGCTGCATCGCCGCATCCAGCTGCGCGCGTGTGAGCGGATCGCCGCCAGGGAACCGCTGGTGCACCTCCAGCACCGGGAGTGTTGCGAAAGGCTCGTCCGCAACAAGCTCTAGGCTGGCAGGAAACGCATGTGCCACACGATGGGCACGCCTCCTGCCCTGTCGTGCAGCTGACGCAGCAGCTGACGCAGCAGCAGCCGCAGCAGCGCGGCTTCGCTGCTGCTGCAGCTGCTGCTGCTGCTGCTGCTGCTGCTGTTGCTGCTGCTGTCCCTGCCGCTGCTGCTGCTGTTGTCCCTGCCGCTGCTGCTGCTGCTGCTCCTGTGCAGGCTGCTGCCGCTGCTGTTGCTGCTGCTGCCTTTGTGGATGCTGCGAGACAGGTGCAGACGAGCTGGCAGCCACAGGCCGGGTGGGCGTAGCCTTCGAGGCACTCCCTGCAGCTGCTGCTGTCGCTGCTGCTTTCTTCGCTCCCGCCCCTGCTGCAGCGCCAGCCTTGCTAGAGGACTCGCCGTTTGGCATGATTAACTAGGCTGAAGAGCGTCCAAATGAACGCAGACAGGTGAGCACCACCGGGAGCGGGAGGCCGCTCCCGGGGCGGGCTGGCACACCCAAACGCCCACTAATGCAACGTAATGGGTATAACAGCAAGTTTGGCGGAGTTTCAGGCGGTACTAAACGTAGATACGCACATCAGGGAAGTCCGCCTCGGAAGAGTCGAGAGGCACTCATGGAAGAGAAGAAGAGGGGTTCCGTCTCAGCTGTACACAGAAGAAGAGGGGTCACGGATTGCTGTAACATGTGCAGCGCAATCCCAGTCAATCTCGCTTGCTAGCTCTGTTAATGTGTTGGCTGGCAAATTCTCAGGCACTTTGGCGGCCGACCTTCCGCCCAACAATGACTGCAGTTGTAGTGACGGCGCTGGAGCGCCTGGTGCTGCAGTTGTGTCTGCAGCTGCAGCTGATGCTAATGGTGCTGCCCCTGCTGCTGCTGCTGCTGATGATGGTGCTGCCCCTGCTGCTGCTGTTGCCTGCAAGGCCCCTGCTAGGGCATCCAGCGCAGTATCCCAGCCTTCTGTAAGACTGAGGTATGAGCCATCCTGCAGCTTCAGCGACCTGACTGTGCTGGCATGCTGCGGCAGCCAGCCAGCTAGCTGCAGTAGGTGCTGCAGTTCGCTGCACAGGTCAACCGTCACATGCAGCTGCTGCAGCTTAGGCGGCAGCCACTGCAGCTGTGCAGGGCGCAGCGCGTTGATATGCAGCTGAGCAAGCTGCTGCAGGCCTGCTGCCAGTGGCGCTAGCATGTCATCTGGTGTGACTGCTGCTGATTTGGTAGCTGCAAAATCTGTGTTGCGCAGCTCAAGGTGCTGAAGGCCGGTCAAACCTGCAACTGCCTGCAAGCTAGCGCTACTGCTGAACTCCACATCTGCACATAGCTTCGTCAGTCGTGCTGCTGGCAGCTGCTGCAGCAAGCCAGGGTCGACTATGTTACCTGCAAGCTCAAAGGACTGCAGCTGCAGGGCTCCAAACGCTGCTACATGCTGCAGTGCATCTGCCAATGCTGCAGCTATTCCTGCAGCTGCGGGACGACCTGAACAGTAGCCCATAGCATCATAGCTGCGAGGCAGCTGCAGATGCATGCTCTGCAGTAGACTTGCATGCTTGCACAGCCACTGCGCAAAGTCCTGCATGCGCCGCAGCTGTTTGGGGCACAGCACCAGCGGCAGCTGTCCTGCAAGGTGTGCTGCTACTGCTGCATGGAGCTCCTTCGATGTTTGCTGCAGTGCTGCTACGATCTGATGGTCCTGACTCACACTGGAGTGACGCAGGAGCGGTGATTGCACGCTAGGGTCGTGCATACAGAGGACACGTTGCTGCTCATTCATCGTGGCGCTGCTGCTGCTCCTGCTGCTGTCTGCCCCTGCTGCAGCCGGCCACAATGCCTGCAGCAGCGTGATTTACGCGACGGAGCACTGTTAGGTAAGATATCACGTTCGCTACATGATGGCTTAGACTTATCCGCAATGTCCTCTTTTGAAAGTATTTCACCTGACATCAAAGCTGCCGCGACACACGAGCAGGGCTGTCAGACTACTGGCAGGACTCCCCGTGGGTTGAAACCTGCAAGTGCATACACAGTGCACATAATATGCATACACAATTCGTCTGGAAGCTTGCCTGTAGCGTGCCAGGCACAGCTGCCATCCCGGCGCAGCGGAACCCTACTTGTCTCTGAGACAGCCAGCCTGACAGGCAGTACATGTACAGGCTCTGCAGGTAGCTGCCAGTCAGTGACTGGTTACAACAAACTAGACTGCCTGCTCGATGAGCCGCAGGCATTGCGCCCAACCACTAGCAAGTGACGGCCACGCAAAGATAAGAGTCGCAGAGCCGGCACAGCGCTGCTTGGGGCCCCCTTACGCTATGGACACATCAACAGCCAGCAGTAAGCCTGGCCACACCACGAATGACTGCCATTGTAATGGAAACCATGCAGTCAAACTGGGCCTCAGATCAAAGATTCCAGATCTGAAAAGCCACTCAAGCTCTGCCCTGTGGCCCCATGCTGCACATGTACATTCACTGGGAAGTTCCCAGCTGCACCCCGGGTGACGCCTTCACCACGAGCATGCGCAGCGCTCACAATGTGGCTACCAGTCGCATGCTGGCTAGATTCAGTGCTATCCTTCCATGCTGCTGCTGATGTGGCATGCTCAGACGAAATGAAGCTTGCAGGAAAGTCGTTGCAGCTGCCAGCAGCGCTGCTCCCAGTGGCCAGTGGTTTGTAGGCAACTGTAGCAACGTGACCCGCAGGCCCCGTGCTGCTGCTGACCTGGCCACTGCTGCTGCTTGCAGCCGAATCACTGGCATTGGCAACGCTTTGAGTGCTGCCAGCCAACTTGAAGTTTTGATGAGGCGGGCGGTCGGCGCTGGCAGCCGACTCGCTCAGTGCTGCTGAGTGCTGCTCAACTTGAGCATTGGCAACGCCCCTCTTGCCCGCAGATCCCGCTGCCAGGCACCAGCTTGCACTCGCAGAGTCTGGTCGTGCTGGGGCCTTCAAGGGGGTTGGCAACCCTGCTGCTGCTGCTGCTGGCTGCCCGTGCTCCGCATCAGATTCTCTGGCCTCCAGCTGTGCAGCTGACGCAGAGTTTGTGTCACCGGGTGCAGTAACTGCAGACCTTGGTGGCTTGATCGCCAGCAAGGTGCTAAGCGTTTGCTCGAGCCAATGCTTGTTGGCGCGGGCGTCACTAGTAGTGTGGTGGGGTAAGGCCTGAGTGACAGCAGAGAGCAGCCGCACAGGTTCTGCTCACAATAGATGGCATCATGATGCAGCAGAATTCACAATCAAGATCACAATCTGTGAAGCATGCAGGCTGTCCATGCACACTAAAGCTGTCCTCAGGACAGGTGGCACCCACAGTATAGGACAGCTCGCATACCAGAAGAAGAAGCTTGGACAGTGTGCCCAGGTTTGGGTGATTGCAGCAAGCTGCCTTGCAGGCAAGAGGCAGTGTTGGTGGCCGAGGCTATGACAGTCCGACTGTCATTGAATGAACACAGTTCATTGAATGAACACGGTTCAAGTAGGGCCTCACACAATGAAGTGCCTCACCATGTAATCGCCTCCACCAGCATCTCCATGATTTGGGCTTTCAGGCGCTTGGTGCTTGGCCCTCAGAGCAGCAATCCTTCCACTCACATAACGAGCAGCTACTCCGTAGCCAGCCACTGCTGTGCCGCCAATCAAGCAGCCGACTACTATGTAGATAGCATCAGCCCACCAGCTGCGCCCATGTTTGCCTGCATGATCTGCAGGCAATATGCAGTACCACATGCACAGTGATCAGCAGTGTTCCGTTGTTTTGAGGTGTCAAGGGGTGCACAGCCATGCCAGTAAGAATTGCCGTGCCGTTGTTCGGTGGTACACAGCCAAGCCAGTATGCATCACCAGCTTCAGCCAGTGCCTGTGACACACTGGTCGTTGAGTTGCAACCTGCACAAGACGGAGCATAACTCCTGCTGCATTGGGGCCAGATGTGCGTGATGTTGCATCTGCAGGTAAGCACAGTGCGATACCGGGAACTGTAGCGCAAGGCATTCTTTTCAATCAGCACATACCTGCTGCGGGTGGTGTGGGGTCCAGGACGCCACACTGCTCCTTCCACCCAGGTGGACAGATGTGCCTGATGCTGCGTGCGTTGGAGTCGATCAACAACGCAGATCCCCCAGGCAGGCAGATCAGCATCCAGCTGCCACTTGAGAGTGTAGCGGCATCACCAGAACCATCTTGAGCTTGGTTGTGGTTGGTATCTTTGCCTAACACGGTTGTGACGTAGCCTGTGACGACAACCGCAGAGTGCGCGCAACAAACAGGAGGATTTGCTTCATGTCATGTCACGCGTGCTCAACACGCAGCAAACCCACATACTGATTGCTCTGGATGGCAACACCTGCAGGCAAAACGTGGTACCTGTACTGATATGCATTGTTCAGGTAGTACCTGTACTGATGTTCACTGCTCAGCGGCATCATCATGTAGTATATACAGCACCTGTGCATGCGTTGTGCACACAGAATCTGCTCCTGACGTGTTTTCGTTGCTGCGACAGTCAGTGTCGTGCCAGTTATGGACCCCACACACCTGATGCATCATATGTAGACCCAGACACTGTGACTGTGCGTAGCACAGCGCTATGGGAGGGATGCATGGGGTCCCAGGGGCTGGGGCCGTCCACAACAATGATGTGGCCTGTTGTTCTCTCCACGCAGAGCCCCCGGGGCTTTGCAAAGCTTGCCGTGCCTCTTGGCCCGTCATGCATCACTTGTGGAAATTCTTGCTGGCCTGTCACCAGCACGGCATCACCTGCAGCAAATTGCACACCAAGTTCCGCATTGCACACCAAGTTCCGCATTGCACACCAACTTCCGCATTGCACACCAAGTTCCGCATTGCACACCAAGTTCCGCATTGCACACCAACTTCTGCATTGCACACCAACTTCTGCATTGCACACCAAGTTCCGCATTGCACACCAAGTTCCACATTGCACACCAAGTTCCGCATTGCACACCAAGTTCCACATTGCACACCAACTTCCGCATTGCACACCAAGTTCCGCACTGCACACCAAGTTCCGCATGGCGTTGATGCTGTGGCTTGAGTGGGTTATATGATAATGATGACGGTGTTTCTCAAAGCTTTATGGCATTCCCACATCGTGTTACAACCACATAATGTTACAATGTCAGTAACATTGATGTCCAGGACTGTGCAAACAGGATAACATATGGTGTTATGGTGGGTTTTAGGTTGGTTTCCACCCCCATAACTGGCCGTGTTATGGCTCCAACCATAGTCAGTTCGGTGAGACCAATAGTGTCTGGGATTGTCGGTGTTTTTCAACACCCGTTTAGAAAAAAAAGCATACCCCAGCTCTACTCACCTGGCTCCTATGTTTTGGCCCCATAGCAGCAGAAATCCAGTGCATGCCCAATTACAAATATAATTTTTTTCTCTCTTCATGACCACTAATTTGTATGACAAGGATACCAACACTATAGGCTGTGTAACTAACTAACTAACTAACTATTCCCAATATACTATTGCTAGTAGCTGCAACCCACCACCCCGACAGTAACACACAGAAGCTTGCATAGTTGTAACCTTCATTGGTCTGCAGCAGTGACTGCTGGTAGTACAAACACTGCACGGTGCTACGTATGCATACGTATATACATGTGATGCAACATCCGTGCAGAACATGGCTTACATAAAGTCCAGGTTTCGCCTCAATCCGTTCACACAAGACCCGCCACATTGCCACACTTGCACCGCTGCTGCCACAGCTGCCCACCCTCACCACAGGTGGCACAACTGCATATATATACAGAAAACACTGAGAGCATGAAGCCAGAGTACTTGCTGGTTGATGCTGGGACATCCTGGCTTACAAAACAGACTCTGTTTTGAGGCACGTGTTCCCTCCTGGCACACATGACCCGCCACATTGCCTTACTTACACTGCTGCTGCAGCTGCTGCCCACCCTCACCACAGGTGGCACAGCTGCTCACAAGCAGCATGTAGATACAGGAAAACTTCAGAACATGAATCCAGAGTAGTTGCTGGTTTACACTGGGACATTCTGGCCTACCAGAATAGCCTGTGGTATGCCAAGGTGTAGTGCTACCACACAGCACTGTTGCCAGCACATGTCCAACAGGTCTAAACCGAAACCTCTTGTCACGCGTTCAAGGTATGAACACAGCTGCTGTCACTACCTGCTGGTACAATCTGGCAGCGTTTCTGCTGATGCTGTACCATGGTAGCCACCAGCCTGAAAGATGACGTGTCAGGCAATGCTGAGCAAAGCACGCAGCAGGGAGCAAGCTGTCGACCCACCTGTTGTCATGTTGAGCATCCATATTGCTGGATTTCTTTTGTCGCTTACATAAGCAACTGTCGGCTCTGCAGGGTCAACTGCCACGCCACCTGTAGGGATCATCTGCATGAGCACACAGCGAAAGTTGTAAGTCAAACAGACCCTGCGTACACTCCTAGCCTGCAGCCTGTGCTACGATACTGAGTATGCTAGCCTTGTGGGCTGCCTGAAGCCAACTGTAGAGCCGACATGCAGATGGTCTGACAGGGAACTCTTGTCACATGCTCCAATGATAATGCATATGTGCGCTGCTGCTGTACTGCCATTGCAGTGCTGCTCAGCAGAGCACGCACTGTGCTTGGGACAGATCTATGCTGGCTCCCACCTGGTCTGCCGTGACCACGGTAGCTACAGTCCATTCTTCAGAACTTGCGGCTAACGAAAGCCGAGTGCAGTGTCAGATGCGTGTGTTGTGGACCCTGCAAACCTCAGCTGATCTGCACAGCGCTACAGCAGCACCAGCACCAACTCACCAGACGCGCAAGCTAGCACGGCGCCGAGTAAGATGATAAGCGTTCGCATAATGTATTTTGCAGGCATTCCTGCCATCTTCGGATGTTGATCAACGCAGACGGACGCTCCTCCAAAGCTGGCTCGCCTATCTGTGCTCTCACTCAGCGCAAGTAGCAGCGTGCATTCGCTGGTAAATTGACTTGATATGACATGTTGTTTACTTTCGACGTCTGTGGTGCTGTACTGAGGCAGGAGACCACGAGTTCCGGAACCCCGGCACGGAAGTAACAGCGTGCAGCACCGGCTGCGGCAGTGTGCGGTAGCAGTTCAAGCTGTAGGTCGTTACAGTATGGTGAAGCAGGCAGCTACCTGGGACCCGATAACATGTATCCTATTCGCCGCATAGCAGTGTATGCCTGTGCAGCTCAACTTGAGCCAACAGTATTGGATCTGACTCAGCAAACTTGGAAACTACTGACATGATCTGTCAGGCACTTGTCCCGGTCCACACAGGCTAAACTTCCGAAAGTTTGACAAAGCGACCCAGGCATAGCAACAATACAGTATCCTGTTCGTTGTTGCGTCTGATGTGGGTGGGGTTCTCACCCGCCGACTGCACCAATTGGTGCCAGCCGCAGCAGTAGCCGGGTGGCTGAGACTCACATGCCAGCAAGCAGCCGCTGCAGCTGACTCTCAACCGCCCGCCTCAAGTTAAGGAAGGCTGGATGAAAACACCATCCTATCCACCAAGTCATCACGAAACAACAGCCCTGACTTGCGTCAGCAGCCACAACAGGCCACGCACACTAGCAGCAGCACAGACAAGCATACGTATACGCCAGCAAAAAAGAAGAAGAAGAAGAGGGGTTACACGGTGTGTTCAAGCGGCTACGCCGCAACGGACACCAGCTGGAAAAGGATGCTGCGAACAGCTCAGCTCTGACTGTCAACCCTTAGAGATTGGAGACCCAGAAAAGTCTCTCTCTCAAGAGGCTGTGCACTAGTTTGGCTGCCTCGCCGCAAAGCTCTCTAAAGAGCATCGGACTACGGTTTTGGCTATTTTTACGTGTCTGCAGTGCCTGAGCTAGCAACTCTGTGACAGCTATGCTTTGCAAGCGGCGCAGCTTCGCTGCAGCAGCGACCCATCAACCAGTGTTCTCACCACACCACCTGCTGCTGCTGTACTGCTGCAACCCAGCCTGCACAACAGCTGCTCCACCACCAGCCGGTGTAATTTGCTACTGCTGGCTATCATTGCAGTGCTATGGAAAACCGAGAGGGAACTGTAGGGGAGCCTATTGACGCCAACACAAGCTGCACAGCATGCGGCAGTCAGGACAGCCCTGAAACCATGCTGATATGTGAGGGATGCTTCCAAGGACTCCACATGACATGCTTGGGGATTGCCTGCATCCCTGACGATGAATGGGAGTGCAGCAGCTGCACGGCACTCAACCAGCTTGGTGCAGGCAGCAACATTGTCCTCGAATGCCCTCGCGCTGTACCAGGATGGCCCAGACCCTCACTTGACCCAGGGCCTCTTCAACGCCACCATCCGCAGCATTGAGGCCGCCGAGCGCGATGGCTCCGGCCTTCAGCGGCGCGCACAGCTGGATGTCAGCAATGCCCCCCTGCCTGACTCGCTGAAGTTCTACAGCAAGCGCACGCACAAACCACTGCAAAGGGTGCCAGTGGAGTCGCAGCAGCTGTGTAACCTGATGTGCGAACAGCCCGGCTTCCAAGCCTGCAGCGTGGTGCTGTGTAGCAGCCGCTATGCCATGTTCGGTAGCTGCGCTGCTGCTGCAGACCTGGCCAGCGAGGCGTGGCTGGCTGGCGTTGGGGCTGATGACAAGGCCAGGGAGCTGCTAAATACTGGTCTAGCACGCGAGCTCCAGCTGCAGGTGCGACAGAGCAGCGGCAGAAGTAGAGAGGAATGGCAATTGCCGGTCATGGTGTTTTGCAACTGAGTTCAGCAAACTCTGGCAGCGTGCAAATGCCAGGTCTTTGACAGAAAGCAGTAGTGTCTGCACCATTGTCAAACAGCACACGTACTGGAGCACCTGCATCCGTGCCAGTGACCTGCATCCTGTGTGTTTGTGTCTTGGGATGTATATGCAGAGCAGCTTTACTGACTGTGCTGGCACACCACCAGGTCACGTGGTGCTTTCTTACCTGTTGCTGTACTCATGGTGTGCTGCTGCTCTGTCCAGGGTGATGCCATGCGCGGGGCTACCAACAAGATCAGGCGCAAGGCTGCCCACAAGCGCAAGGTAGATGACGTAGGTGACAAGGCAACATTGGCTGCAGGGGGCAGTAGCGGCAGCTGTAGAACTGGCTCATGTGTGATTTTCATGTCACTTGCAGCGTTTGCTGCTAGCAGTGTGCGAATGCCAGCTCCTTTACAGACACCTGCAACTGTGCCAGTGACCTGCATCATATGGGATGTATACATTGTCAAACAACATCCGTGCCATGTCCCCTTGTGACCTGCCTGCAGGGCACCGACGCCGAGCGCACACCCAAGCGGCAACGCAACAGCAGCAGCACTGCAGCAGCAGCACCCCCTGCACAGCCTGGCAGCAGTGCTGCAGTAGTAGCAATCCCTGCACAGCCTGGCAGCAGCGCTGCAGTAGTAGCAATCCCTGCACAGCCTGGCAGCAGCGCTGCAGCAGCAGCAATCCCTGTGCAGCCTGGCAGCAGTGCTGCAGCAGCAGCATACCCACCGCAGGAGATGCGGATCATGATCGGACAGGTGAGCACGAGAGCGAGAGAGACCTAGGTATGCATGTCAGGTAGACAGTCAGATGGAAGGCCAGCCATGATCATCATTGCCGGCAGCGGTGTCAGGATGCTTTTTGTGCATGTGCTGTGATGACAGATAGGATGGCAGCTGCAGATAATGCATTCTCTCTGGCCGTGGTCTCACACACACACACACACACATCTATGCTGTCCACTTTTGCATGGTGCTGGGTGTAAGCCACTGGTATGTGCTGCTGCTGCTGCTGCTGCTGTGCTACTCAAGACCTGCGCCGCACCATCACCAACATCATCCACGGGAAGGCGTTGCAGTGGGAGCTCAGTCCGGATACCTTCCGCAACGTAGCACAGAAGCTGTACCCGGACGCAGGCAGGCTTCTCGCGAAGCTGAAGGACAAGGACAGGCAGAAGAACCTGCTAAGCGATGCAGAACAGCTGCTGCATGCTGCAGGCGTGAGCAGCGATGGTGAGGTTGGCCGATTTGTCAAAGGACGCGGCAACCTCAAGCATCTGACAGCCTTTTGCAAGGCTGGCCTGCATCAGCTGCCCCTCATGACGGTCATGACGATGACGGAGGGTGATCTTTGCCGCAGGTCAGTGTATCAGCAGCTTGCTGTACGTGTGGGTGACTTCAAAGCAGCAACTCGAATGTTTACGTGTGGATGGCACATGTTCTGTGACAGCAACCTGACCAGCAAGTGCACCACGACACCGTCGTCATCACAATTCAAGCAGCAGCTACATGCTCAACTGCACAACATATTGTCTGCAATTGCCGATGGCATGACGCCGACCAAGCGCTGTCGTGCACTGTATCGCGCCGTCGTGCAGTATTGCGACCAGTGAGACCTTCTTTACCAACGAGGGCGCGCGCCAGGCAGGGGACAAGGCCCTGCACCTGACTACAGCCGCGGGGAATGTGTCTTCACTGCGCACAGTTTTCCGCTACGTGTTTGGGCGCAGCATGACCCCAGGCGAGTGTGCTTTACTGCATGCTTTGGCCCCCTCCTGGTTGCATGGAGGTAGCTGCCCTGCCTGCAGTGCTGCTCCCCCTTCATGATGATTCTGACCTGGATCTACCGATGCTGCTGCTGCTGCTGCTTTTTCAGGCCAGTCAAGCGACACCTGTGTGCAGGTGGACACCACAGCGGGTCATCAGCGGCTGGCTGCAGAGAACCCAATGGGTGTCGACTTCATCAAGATGCTGCTGAGCACCGCGGAGCAAACTGGCAAGCTCAAGAAGTCTGAGCCTGCGCGCACGCTGCAGGTGCCGGGCAAGTGGCTCTTGCACTTCTGCCACGACTTCGCCAGCGTGATGCGAGACTTGGCCAAGATGTCCAAGACGTGAGCGGCAGCCGGTAGACGTTGTTACACCCATCAGCACGTAAAAGTGGACAGCGGTGCCCACATGCTAAAAATGAGAGAGAGTAGTAAAAATGACAACCACTTAAAGAATGGGCGTCCCTATCACGTTGGTGGGCAACCACCCCAGCGCCCGAAGCCGCTGGTAAAACGAGGGGCTACGCCCCCATAGCCCGGGGAAGTGGTAAATCAATACGCTCAAAACGTATGCCACAACAAACCACCTGGCAGTGGGACCAAGGTCGTCATGGGACCTTGGGGGACCACTGTATACAAACAGGGCGTAGAAGGGCATGAGGTGGACTGTCCACAAAATGCTGGGCCCTGCTGTACCACGTGTGTGCATTGCAGAGCGGCCCTGCACACAATCCAAGACACACAACCTGTTTTTTGCGACTCGGTGCAGGCTGCTGCGGCAGCTGCCAAGCTCAGAGGCGGGGGCTGTGTGCATTGCAGGGCGGCCCTGCACGCAATCCAATATGCACACCATGGTTGCATGCAACAAGCTGCTTTGCACTTTTTCATGCAAATTTGCAGCTCTGTCAACCGGCTACAATCTTCCAAGCTGGTGGCGGTGCACAAGAAGACCATGACCCTTCTCTCGCAGCTGATGAACCTGCGCTGCACCACGCGCCCCAGCGACCCTTGCCTGCTGGACATCTCGTGCTGCAAGCTGCTGATTGGGGAAGCGCGCATCCCCACCGCAGCCGTGGCCATGTACGGCCTGCAGCAGAGCAGCAGCTGCCATGTGAACCAGCTGCTGAACAGCAGCAGGGCAACCCTGATGGATGTAGCACGCGGCAAGGTCTGCACTCCGGAGAAGAAGGTGGAGGAGGAGGTCTACTGGACCCAGATGTGGGAGCTGGCCATGCCACCGGCTTTGAGCATGTTGTCCCTTGGCCATGTCATCGTGTTCTGTCAGATGCTGGACATGATCATCACCGGCACCCTGCACGCGCGCCTGCTGCACAAGGTCGCCCCTGAGCGGCAGAACAAGGAGTGCTTTCAACAGCCGCTGTCACTTGTACAGCAGGGCCCAGCACTTTGTTGACAACCCACCTCGTGCCCTTCTACGCCCTACCGTATACAGTGGTCCCCAAGACGGTCTTGGTCCCACTGCCAGGTGGTTTGTTGTGCGAGTGGTGACATAGGTTTGATATGCCACAGACTCCGGGCTATGGGGGCGTAGCCCATCGTGGTGCTGGGTGTAACGAGTTGCATGCTTGTGTACTTCCTCCCGTTGTAGTGGGTCCAACTGTTGTATGTACTGCCTGCGCGCAGAGCAAGGAGGAGGAAGAGGAAGAAGAGGTGAGTAGTAGTTGGCCAGGTTTTCAGACCGCCAGCCCACTGCATCATCCTGTCTGGTCAAATGCAGAGCTTTGTGCAGCACAGCATGGTTGTGCAGTCTCAGTGCTAGTATACTGGCAAGCGCCTATCATCTTGTACGTGAACAGTGCCATGTATGTATGCACGCTGCAGAGCAACGCGCATGTTGGCCTCCCCCGCAAGACGCCAAGCGGCCTCCCCAGCTTGCTCACACAGGTACGAGCTGCCCTATAGTAGTAGGCTCCTCAATCAAAAAGGGGACTCCTCTGCAGCTGCTCCCTTCATGCTGCACAGAAATGAGGTGCTGAACATGACGAGCACTCAACGAATACCCCAGCGCCCGAAGCCGCGCCCCCATGGCTTGGAGTGGCAGTAGGGCTGAGGCCATCTTCTTGGGGATACAACTGGGGGGGGGGATGTGAAACGTGGCTGACGCAACTCGCACCTTTCCGCTGTTTTTCGTTGCAGGACCCCAGCAGCAGCAGCAGCAGCAGCAGCAGCAGCATGCCAGATGCTGCTGCAGCAGGGAGCGGTGGCGGCGGCGGCAGCGGCAGCAGCAGGCCCATGGTGAGTACAGTCGCAGGGTTTCTCGACAATGGGGCTGCGACTTTAGCAGTTGCTTTGCATTGTATAGCACGTGGCTGAAGAGCTGTGATCCTCCTCCTGTGCCAGGCGACCGTTGAAGGTTCAATGCAGCTTGACACACCTGCTGCTGCTGCTGTGCACCACAGGTGCCCACATGCAGAGCGCTCAGCAGTGACGATGTGAACCGCAGCAAGTCGATGCTATTCCTGACGCGGGTCGGGGAGCGCTACACGGCACAGAGTATTGTCCGTGGCACCACAAAGAAGGGTGGGGGCAAGACAATCAAGGACTCCAAGCAGCAGGCTCCGGAAGTGCTGGCGTCGTCCATTTTGGGCACCGAGCAGGACGTGCGCAGCAGCACGCAGAAGGATGCCCTCCAGTCCGGCGTGAGCTCGGAGTTCATGGGTCGAGCATTCCAACACGGTCCGGAGATGCAGCAGAGCTACTGCAAGGTCCAACTGGAGAAGCGGACCAATGGTAGCGTCATCCTCCTGGTGGGTCCCTATTCTAGTAGCAGTTGCTGGGTTTAGGTTGCCCTACAGCAGGGCCCAGCATTTTGTGGACAGCAGTCCACCTCATGCCCTTCTACGCCCTGTTTGTATACAGTGGTCCCCCAAGGTCCCATGACAACCTTGGTCCCACTGCCAGGTGGTTTGTTGTGGTACATGTTGTCAACGTATTGATTACCACATTTTTTGCATGGCACAGGGTGTAACTCACAATCCTCCCCGCCTGCCGCCCCGTGTTGTGCCTGCAGCCCAGCGGCGACTTCAGCGATGTCAAGGACATCCCCGTGCACCTCAAGGACAGCGACACCCTGGAGGATGGAGTTGTGCAGGACGCCTGCGTGCTGTCCCACACTGTGCAAGAGCCCTGCCCGCCCAAAGACGTGCTCGTGTCCGGGGTGCTGAAGAGCGAGCTGTTCGGTCACTGCCAGCAGGCCATCCAGATGGTGGTGGATGCTACCCCAAGCGACCAGCGCGTGGAGAGGCTGTACAAGGGCCAGAAGGGCAACAGCAAGGAGCTGATTCCGGCTTTTGACATCGCCAGCGTGGATGCGGACTTCCAGACGTCCACGCTGTGCGTTGCCAGCAGCAAGAGCTTTGGCGACCTGCTTGTGAGGCTGCCCACGCTGTGCTGCTCTGGTGTGCGCATCAATGACCAGCAGCTGGTGCATGAGGGCTTTGGGGCTGTCTTCCGCGAGCAGCAGCAGGAGTTCGGCAAACTCAGCATCGGCCTGCGCACTGGAGTTGGTGATGATGACGAGCACACTGCAGCACAACCGGTTGCAGACTCGACCGTCGCGGTGCTCATCCAGTCGTACACCCCCTGGCTTTTTGGCAAGCTGGGGCAGCACTACAGCACCAAGCTGGAACCACCCACCGCGGTCGCCGCCTTTCTCGCGCGAGCGAGCTCTGCCGACAAGCAAGACTTGCTGCGGCTGCTGCTCGGCACTGGAGGCGGCTATGCTGGCTGCTTAGCTGGGCAGAGCAGGGCTGGCTGTTGAGTAGTCTGGCCTGCTGGTGTTGGCTGGCTGGCTGGCTGGCTGGTGTTGGGCGCTGCCTGGCCGGTGTCTTCTAGGTGGTGCTTGCGCAGCAGGGTTGGCTGCAAGCAGCAGCAACAGCCGTGTGGCCTACTGGCGCTGGCTGGCTGGTGTTGGGCAGGGCTGCAGCAGGGCGTGGTGCACAGCCTGCTCCCTTGCGCGGTGATGCAGCAGCAGCTGTTTGAGGCAGTGGATGAGTAGTAGGCTTGCTGGCTTGGCGTCGACGTGTGGCGCCATGCTGGTGTTTGTGGTGTTGTGCCTGCTTGATGGTGTTGGACGTTGTCTGAGCGGTGTCTACTTGTAGTAGGGTGGTGCTTGCGCAGAAGTAGCTAGGGGTGGCTGCAAGCAGCAGTGTGGCTGCTGGTGCTGCTACGGCGATGATCCTGCAGGCCGGGCCTGGCTGTTGAGTAGCTAGTCTGGCCTGCTGGTGCTGCTGACTGGTGTTGGGCGGTGTCTACTTGTAGGGTGGCTGCTGGTGTTGGGCGTTGCCTAGGAGGTGTCTACTTGTAGTAGGGTGGTGCTTGCGCAGCAGTAGGGGTGGCTGCTGGTGCTTCTTGCTGGTGTTGGGCGTTGCCTGGGAGGTGTCTTGTAGTAGGGTGATGCTTGCGCAGCAGGGTTTGCCGCAAGCAGCAGTGGGGCTGATGGTGCTGCTACGGCGATGATCCTGCAGGCCTGGGCTGGCTGTTGAGTAGTCTCGCCTGCTGGTTCTGGCTGGTGTTGGGCGTTGCCTGGCGGTGTCTACTTGTAGGGTGGTGCTTGCTGGTGTTGGGCGTTGCCTGGGCGGTGTCTTGTAGTAGGGTGGTGCTTGCGCAGCAGTAGGGGTGGCTGCTGGTGCTGCTGGCTGGTGTTGGGCGGTGTCTACTTGTAGGGTGGTGCTTGCGCAGCAGTAGGGTTGGCTGCTGCTACTGCTGAGGATGCACGTGGTGCCTCTGGCAGCAGCAGCAGCAGCAGCAAGAAGCAAAAGAAGCCGAAGCGCAACCAAGCCAGCTGAAACAAGCTGGTATACAGAGGGCCATGTCCACTTTTTATCTGGCCATGCTGTAATCCTGCCATGCTGCAACGTATTGATTACCACTTCCCCGGGCTATGGGGTTGCTCTTCTGCCCAGAGTGCAGCAAGTTCCTCAACCGTGACAGGTCAGCAGCGCTCAACATTCGCTTCTTGTTTACACAAACGCAGCTGCTGGGTTGCTCTATGATGCCCACACAGTTTGTGGCTCGTCGCAAGCAAAAGAAGCCGAAGCGCAACCAGGCCAGCTGAAACAAGTATACCAGCTTACAGAAGAGGGCCATGTCCACTTTGGATCCGGCCATGCTGTACCTCCATCGCAGCTGTTTGACCTCTGGCGCCCTTGTCAGGACAGGTTGCACAGGCCCTGTAATGTGTTTTGAAGGCCCTGTAATGTTAAACCCTGCTGTATGGCGTTCGGTCTTTTCTGCCTAGCAGCCTGCAGACCTGTACTATGTCCGCAGCGTGTCATACATATGTGCCCTGGTTTGAGAGAGTGTCATCATCATCATCATCATCATCATATCACCCATTCAAGCCATAGCATCAACGCCATCGGCCCCGTGCTCCTCTGGAACGTGTGTTGTTGCACCATGCTGTACAAAACTGGTGCAGACAACCCTTTCCTATGCTGCATTTAGCGGCCATCCACAAACATTTCCTAACAGTGCATGCAAGAACCAGGTGCACGCAGATTTGCACCTGTGTGTGGGTGTTTGTTGGCTTCATGTACATAGGCATGGATATTGGGGTATATTCCTGGGTGTGGGTATGAACTTATAGATACTGTGTGCTGCAGCCACCACATGCATGGTACAGTGATCTGCTGTTGTGAAACTATGTTGATTGCCAGCATCCTGTTGAAGCTGTGTGTTGTTGACATTGTCACCGGAGTACTTCAAGCTGGTGATATGTTACACACCCTGGTGAACCTGTACATCACCATGTTTCTACTCTGATTATTGCACTAAGTACTAAGTACTTATTGCACTAACTGATTTGCATGCTCTGTTTTCTGGAGCTGCAGCAGGTCAGGCGGGCTGCAGTCTGCAGTTGTCATGGGTTGTGTTTGCCTATACATTGCCTTACTGCATGCAGCAGCAGTAGCACTGGCAATGCCTTCGTGACCTGAGCTGAAACTGTTGCTGGCAGCTGTTGTATCCAAGCAGTATGTAGAGCAGCTGTGCTAAGTTCTGTTTACTGTTTTCAGCAGACTCTGCTGTCGGACTCACGTTTGCAGTGTGTCCTTCAAAGTTCCATATGTGTTTGCAGAGTTATATACCATGGCCAGGCGCTGAAGCTGCTTGTGTCGCTTGCACAATGCAGTGATTGGCACTTTGCAGTGTGTCTGTGCGGTCGTTTGCATTACGATAACATACTGCCACAGCAGGCCAGCAGCATGATGGTAGCACCATGGTGCTGGCCAGCATTTTGGCATGTGTATCAAGTCACCAAATGTAAGCACTTCTGCTTGCCACAGGGTTTTTGTGCACGTCTCAGTGCCCATTGTCCAGTTACACGTGTTCCATTTTTGCAGCAATCGCCTGGTACACTTTCTGCTGCTCTCCACCTAATATCAACTTCTGGCGCTGGCTGCCATGGAAGTTGTCCAGCATCTTTGAGATATCCACGAACTCCTCCCACAGCCTGATAATCACTTGTGCTGAACTGTTGGCAGTTCTGACCTTCCTCAGCAGTCGCTGCAGGGCCATCCTTGTGCTGCGGTGGCCTGCCATCAGCCTGCATTGCGAGCAGCAGCAGGAAAGGCGCGGATGCAGGTTGCTGTACAGCATCACACAAATGGCTGGCAAACGCTATAGAATATGTATGATATTGTTGTATTGAAGATTTCAAGAGGTTTTGATGCGTTGCTGACGCCTGATCCGAGTGCCCGCAGGCCGCGAGGTGCACAGAACAGGTCAGCAGTACTCATCGTATTAGGCACATGACAGGTCATATGCAACCCAATTTAGATCGAAGACATGCTTTTAAATAATACGCAGGCGCTTACACAGCGATTCCGTGTGACGTCCGGTTGGGTGCTGGGGCAAGGGTCCGGGCATGGTCCTCCTACCCCATGAAACCTTGAACCATCATGCCAGCAACCTATCATGCACATCATGGAGCTCAGGGACAGAAGCAAACACACAAACAAAGGTGGGACATCAATCACAGTAACAGCAGCTGCTGCTGCAGCATGCAGCTGCTGCAGCTGAGTGCAGCATGCACAGCAGGTGTAACGTGACGGGGTCTATAGGCCGGAAACGAGGCATGGAGGCATCGCCTTTTGGGGTATCGTTACATTGGTAGCTGAGACCCGTCACGATCCAGTTCCTCTTTCGCGATGGCTGACCATGATGCAGCCATGCAAGAACCGATAGACCAGCAACAGGATGCTGTAAAGGACCCGGCAGCAGCTGCAGGAGCAGCAGGCCAGCAGCAGGCTGCTGCTGACATGGAGGCCCTGGCAACGCCAACGTGCTACGGCTGCGGGGAGAAGGGCCACACCCGCAGGGACTGCCCCAAGGAGCAGAAGGTGGGTACAGCTGTGGCTGTTGCTTGCAGTGCCAGCAGTGATGCAGAGCTGCCTGCATGTGCCGCAGTTGGCAGCGGTGTACAGCAGGGTCTCCTGCTGCTCAGCAGTGATGCAGGTCGGCAGGCGCTGCTGCACATGGCTACCAGTGCAGCTGCCCCTGCTGCATTCCCGCAGACTGCCATGTTCACACCTGCTGCGAGCATGCAAACAGCTTTGCAGCGCTAGCTGAAGTGCGTGATGCAGAACTGTCAATAGATGCAAGCATGCTGTCAGAGCCCAGCCCTGACAGCTGCCAGGACTTAGAGCAGCGCTACTATGCGCTGATTGCTGATCTCACTCCTGAGTGGCGTGATGCAATCTTCGGCCCTGGCTGAAGCTCTTATGACCCCTAAGCGGGCGAGGAGGGGTCCATCAGTGAACAGAGCAACTTGGTTGCTGCTGAGAGTGCACAGAGTAACATGGTTACTGCTGTTGGCGCAGCAAGTGCACAGAGTAACAAGGTTACTGCTGTTGCCGCAGCCACTGCCTCTACAGCTGTGTGCAGAAGTAAAGACCTGGCGGCGCTGGATGCGCTGATCGCCAGTGTCTCTGCCAGTGATGCTCCGGCAAGTGCGGATGATGGCAAGGCCTGTGCGGCCGGCCGTGGCAAGGCCAGTGACAAGCAGCAGCAGCTAAAAGGCGTGTGCAGCTTTTCTGCTGCTGGTGTGCCTAAGCAGCAGAGTTGGGGTGCGCAGCAGCATGCCACTGCTGCTGTTGCCCAGCAAATGAACCATTTTGCAGCAGATGATGAGCTGCAAATCAGCCCAGCAATTTTTGCTGAGCTGCAAGATGAACTTGTCACACCATGCACTGTTGATGCATGTGCTTCAGAAGATGGTAGCAATGCGTTGCTGCCAGACTACTGCTGTGCAGGCAGTAAGTCCTTCTTTGATAGAAAATTTGAACAAGGTGATTTCCTGTGGTTGCACACTCCAAGACAGCAACGTGAGCTGTTTCTGACCAGGTACAGGCTGCATAAGCTGCAGTGCCCAGCGCTTGGCGCTTGCATTTTGCTTCCAGCCAAGTACAGTTCACCTGTGTTGCGCAGCATGACATTGCTCAAGCGTTATGCACGCAACACACCGTTGTTTGTTAATAATAAATCAGGCCAGACAGTCAGGGCCAAGTGTGATTTTGTGGTGTATGTTGATAAGCCACATGTTGTGCCAGCACAGCAGGATGGTGCACCGTTCTGTGCCTCTGCTGCTGCTGAGGTTCCAGTTAATAGTAAGGACAATGTTCGTCCTGTGACAACACATGTTATGCAGCTGACTGGTTCAGTTGCTGGTGCCACGGCACGTGTGTTGTTTGACAGTGGAGCAGAACAGCACAACTACATATCTGCTGCTTTCTGCGCACGCAATGGAGTTACACTGCGTGATAGTAAAAATCCACTGTCAGTTGTTGGCATTGCAGGTGCTGCGGCGCAGACTGCGCAGCAGTGCACTGCTACTTTGCGCATGCAAGGTTTGGCTTCACAGTTTAACTTTGCTGTCATTGATGTGCCAGCAGCTTTTGATGTTATTTTAGGTGATGCATGGCTTAAACGCATGAAGGCTCAGCTTGATTTTGCATCTGCTACATGCACAGTGGCAGGCAAGGGTAAAGCGCCAATCATTTTATTCATGGATTTGCCTCCCAAGCAGCCTTCCCCTGCTCAGCCTACTGTACTGTCTTACGCCCAGGCTAAGCGAATCAGTAAGCAAGAGTTCTGGTACTGTCTGATGGTGGTGAAGCAGGTACCTGTGCCTGCTGACAGCTGTGACACTGCTTTCTGTGCAGCTGCAACTTCTGCACCGCAGGATGCTCGTGTGGCCCAACTACAGGCTGAGTATCCTACTGTGTTCACGGACCACCCACCACATGGAGGCTCCAAGCTACAAATCGACTATGAGGTGATTCCACTTGAGCCAGGTGCGTAGCCTATTTTACGGCCTATGTTCCGCTATTCTCCAGCTGAAATGGAAGAGATGGAAAAGCAAATACGGCAGTTGCTTGAGCTAGGTTACATACAGCCTTCACTGTCACCGTTTGGTGCTCCAGTGCTGTTTGTGAAAAAGCCACGTTCAACAGAACTGCGTATGTGTATAGACTATCGAGCGATCAATCGCTTGACAAGGCGGATTGCTTTTCCCCTGCCTCGCATCGATGAAATGAGAGAGAGTAGTTACATGTGGGTCCAGTCACCATCTCAGATGGTATGAGCCACCCCAAAATGAGCACAATGTCAACGCATGACGAAAGAAGATGAGCACACAATGTAGCCCATTGAGGCCATCCGTTGAGCACAGGGTCTCTCCAGATTGAGCATAAGATTATATCTGCGGTGTGTCAGTGACACACCCCAATCAGCCAACAGCATGTGCTGAAGAAGCACACCAACCAAAAAGCATGTTGTCAAGATCACACAGCCAGAGAGATAGGCAGGGCAACTAAGGCGGCATTAAGGCGGCAGCAAACCAATAATGTGACAGGATGCATGTGTAACTCGTCAAGTAACCTAAACTCATCACGGGCTAGGAGCAACAGCGTCTAAGGCGTCATCTACAGGGACATAACCCTCAGGCTGAATTGGCACACTTTGATGGTCAGGGGACAACCCCAGCAACACTGAGCGATACAACCACATCTGATAAACCACCACAGCCAAGCCCTCTTGATCCTCACAGTCTAGAATGCGCGGCACCAACTCGTTAGCATAGCGATCTACAGTACCCGCAGGATAGAACACACTAGGGCAGGCACCGCGCAAGTGGTCATATGCAGGGCATTCTAGCAGAAAGTGTTTGAGATCCTCCACATTGTCATAGGTCCCAGTCCGGGCGTGCACGCGTGTGCGCCAAACTGCTCGGCTAGCTGCAACAGGATTAGCACACGAGCACAGTCTACACAACCGCTGCTGCCTGGGCACCCGAGGGCGGGCATGTCTACCCAGCTGCACCTCCAACTGTGCAGCCCCAGTGCGAAGCCGTGCAAGGCACTGCAACACCCGGAACGGCAAGCATAATTGCATGTATTGAGGTTGTGTGTTGCGGTCAAAAGCAGCATCAGCCTCCATAGGATGCACCCAGGCAGCATGTGTGCACATAGTAACATGATTGCTTGGTGCTGTTCTTGGGTCAGCATCCTCCGCACCTGCATCGGCCCACCCCTGCTTAACCAAGCGTGCAAGGGCAGCAGACACGGCTGTAGCATGCAACTCAAGCCCACATACACTTGCAGCCGTCACCCCAGGCCCACGCCATGCAGCCTGCTGTATAACACCAAGGCGTTGCATAGTGTGCAGCAGATAGTATGTCCAGCAAGTTTTGCAACCACTCAATGCTAACTCCACATCCGACACCCACGCAACCCGCGCAAGACGATCAACGGGCATGGCCCTAAGGCGTTCCCACCAGCGCGCCGCCAGCACAACCCAATGGTGCTGAACAGGCGAGCGGTGAAGATCGCGCATCAGCACATCAATGCTGGAGCGTTGCCCAGCCCCAGTCATGTAGCGAAGGAATGACACATGCACCTTGTCAGCTGCAGACATGCGCCACCCTGTGCGCCTGAACAAGCCTGTATGGCACAACTCGGGGCCCCACACATGAGATGCGTATGACATAACAGGCTCAACCATGATGTCAAACATGCGGCACTTCATGTCGTATTGTGTGATGCGTTGCTTACGGAAGCGGCCCAAGAGGGTATGCATGGCCTTGAGCCCAGACGCTGCCAAAGCATCAACTGCCGGCTGCAGACCTTTGGTCTCATGCAACACTGCACCAAGGTATGTGTAGCTGCTCTGAATGCTCAGGGGCTGACCAGCATACGTGAACGCAGTTGAGCGCGGGCGTGGCACACGTTTGCCACGGAACACCACCACACACGTCTTCTTAGGCTGCATGTTGACTTCCATGCCAGTGATCTCACAAAACAACTGCAAGCAATCCAACAAGCATTGCGCGTCTGCCGGCGACTCAGCAATCAAGCAGCCGTCATCCGCATAGAGCAAATCAGGCACATGAAGAGAGCCAACCTTGGGTCCAAGAGGAGCAGAAGCCCCACCTGGAACAGGCTTGCCTCTAATTGTGATCAACTCGTGCAGCATCTCAATAAACAACCCAAACAGCAGCGGGCTCAGCTCACTTCCTTGCTTAGTACCAAGGCACGTATCAATAGGGTCACCCAATTTGCCATTCACAGACACCTGTAGCTGGATGGTGTCATATAGACGCTCCAATAGAGACAAGAAGCGGCCATGGATGCCAAGCTGCCTGCAACGTGCCAACAACAAGTCTCTAGGAACCGTGTCAAAAGCTTTCTTAAAATCTATGAACACAACATACAACTTCTTACGCTGGTGGCGGGCCCTGTTAATGAGATGCGTAAGGGTGAACAACGCATCAATTGTGCCATGTTCTTTGCGAAAACCACACTGTGTAACAGCACGCACACCTAGGCTCTCCATAGTTGGGTCTAGGCGGAGGTGCATGAGGCGGTCAACCACACGACTATAAATGCTAGACACACTAATGCCTCTATACATGTCCCTGTTGTTGGGCTCAATAGCCTGCCCTGATTTGGGCACCGGAATCAGCTTGCACAATTGCAGAACACGCGGCCACGTTGTTGGGGTGATGTTAGCTGCAGTAATCTGCCGCACCACCCATGCCACACAACGCAGCAGCGGCTCAAAGACGTAGCCCTGGCGGCGAGGTGCATCACCAGGTCCAGAGGTTGAGCGCGGCTGGCCAGGCGCACCATCAGCTAGAGCCTCATGCACTTCCTCAGCAGGGAAGCGCAGCAACTCACATGTCAAGTTTTGCAAGTCTGCCGCTTTGCCAGATGGCAGGGAGCACATCACATCAACAATTTCCGCAAATCTAAACTTATCATTCAGGTGGTTGAATGCAGACGGCGGGTGCTGATGCACTGCCGCCAGCTGAGAGCGCAAGGCCGCAGCCTCAGGCGACAGCGGCGGCCGCTGTGTTGGATGTGCCATTATGTCAGAAAACCAAGCCGTCCAATCATCTACATCATCAAGAGGGCAAGACACACCACGCTTGTCCAAAAACACTCGCCAAAAATCGCGTTGCTCCTCACTAAAGTACGACTGCAGGAGCTGCAGCTGGCACTGCTGGGTGTGCTGAAACTTTTTGCGGCGCACAACACGTTTGTAAGCAAGGCGTGCCACCAGCATTGCTGCACGCAGAGTTGCATCCCCAGCACCCCCATACTCCCCATCACGCGAAGCATGCCAGGCCTTCCACGCGCCATCAAATGCCTGAGAGAGGCGCTGA
>CADDIJ020001320.1:0-34064 GCA_902809745.2 Tetradesmus lagerheimii | reverse complement strand
GTGCCTTGCACGGCTTCGCACTGGGGCTGCACAGTTGGAGGTGCAGCTGGGTAGACATGCCCGCCCTCGGGTGCCCAGGCAGCAGCGGTTGTGTAGCCTGTGCTCGTGTGCTAATCCTGTTGCAGCTAGCCGAGCAGTTTGGCGCACACGCGTGCACGCCCGGACTGGGACCTATGACAATGTGGAGGATCTCAAACACTTTCTGCTAGAATGCCCTGCATATGACCACTTGCGCGGTGCCTGCCCTGGTGTGTTCTATCCTGCGGGTACTGTAGATCGCTATGCTAACGAGTTGGTGCCGCGCATTCTAGACTGTGAGGATCAAGAGGGCTTGGCTGTGGTGGTTTATCAGATGTGGTTGTATCGCTCAGTGTTGCTGGGGTTGTCCCCTGACCATCAAAGTGTGCCAATTCGGCCTGAGGGTTATGTCCCTGTAGATGACGCCTTAGACGCTGTTGCTCCTAGCCCGTGATGAGTTTAGGTTACTTGACGAGTTACACATGCATCCTGTCACATTATTGGTTTGCTGCCGCCTTTATGCCGCCTTAGTTGCCCTGCCTATCTCTCTGGCTGTGTGATCTTGACAACATGCTTTTTGTTTGGTGTGCTTCTTCAGCACATGCTGTTGGCTGATTGGGGTGTGTCACTGACACACCGCAGATATAATCTTATGCTCAATCTGGAGAGACCCTGTGCTCAACGGATGGCCTCAATGGGCTACATTGTGTGCTCATCTTCTTTCGTCATGCGTTGACATTGTGCTCATTTTGGGGTGGCTCATACCATCTGAGATGGTGACTGGACCCACATGTAACTACTCTCTCTCAATTGTAACCTCCGCCACCGGTGTGCCCCTTGCCCCCGCTGCAGATACCTGCGCTGCAGCAAGGACGTGCAGTTCAACGCTGAGGCCCTGGCCTACAAGCTGGGCAACACCAACTACTGGAACTACATCTACCACAACGGGCCCAAGTCGCTGTTCCAGGGCTACATGTGGTCGCTGGACGTGTTTGTGGACTACGCCTGGGCGCAGCTGGGCACGCTCAACAACGTGCTCGTGGTGCTGCTCATCGTGGAGGTGGGTGGCCACTGAGGGACCAGCTGATGGCTCTGTGATGCTGCTGCTGCATGGGAAGTTCAGCAATAGTATGCGGTACTGTATGGTATGTGTAGTGAGCTAGTTCTCACTCACATCTGCCGTGTTCATGACCTTTGCCTGGCTGCTGTGGGCATGATGACTATAGTGCTGGTGGTGCCTGAATATGAGCTGTAGAGTGTGATGCTTGCTTGTGTTGTGCAGATGCCCGTGCTGTGTCTGCTTCTGTGGCGTCTTGCAATGTGCTGCAGTACTGGTGCAGCTTTGTGACGATGTGAGGGCCTCGCACATGTTCATGCACGCTGCCCATGTGCTGTAAACTCTTCTTGCCCACCTGCTGTGTCTTGCTTTGCCCTTGCTGCTGCGCTTCCTGTGCTGCAGGCGGTGCTGGTGCAGCTTGTGACGATGAGCTACGAGTTTGTGCTGCTCAAGGCCACCAACTGTGAGGCCATGAAGCGCTTCAGTGTGTTCCTGGCACTGCCCTCCGCCACCATACGCAGCATGGCAGCACGACAGATGCAGGTGAGGCGCCGCCACAGCAGCAGCAGCAGCAGAGTTGCAGCTGCAATGCCGCAACACACAGATCAGCCACTTCCAAAGGATTCCTGACACCTGTGGTGTACCGCTGCCTTTTGTGTGTGGAATTTTGGGTGCATGCTTGTTTTATGTGCATGATCATTTGTGTGACCATGCTGCATTGCATGGTTGTCATCCTGCAGGTTGATGACGACGACAAGAGTGACCTTGATGACGATGAGCTGGAGGCCATCAACGCGACAGCAGGAGCAGCAACCACGGAGGGCGAGGCCACCACAGCAGGCGGCGCCACCACCAAGGAGGGAGACAAGCAGAAGAGCGTGCGCATGAGCGTCACAGGCGCGCCAGGTGAGGCGCAGCAGTGTGCTGTCTGTGTGCGATTCTGTTTGCAGTGATCGTTGCTCTTGCTGCAAATGACACCTTGCTGCCCGCCCGCCTAGACTACCTTGCCGTCCGCGCTGTCACTGCTCAAGGTGTGTGCAGATTCTCCAGAGGCCCTCAGTTCAATGGGCAAGGTACATAGCAGCGTTGCTAACTGCTGGTGTATATACATTGGCACTAGGGTAAACCATCCAGGCGCCCATATTCTGTGTTCGTGCCTGCTGAGGGTCATGCAATTGGAGGGTGCAAAGGCAACGGCATGCTGCACATCTGTTCCTTATCCCCCTTATGTCTGCAATCAGCACACGGCTGTTGTCTACTTGCAGATGTGCTGTAACAGGTGGCAGCAAATCACCCCCTACCCTGCCAGCTGATATTTGTACCTCACTCAACATGCCGCCTGTCTCCGGCCTGCTTGCAGAGAATGATGCAGCAGGAGGGCGCAAAGCAAAGGCCTGCGGCACATTACCATCCCCATGTTTGCATCAGTTTATGACTGCTGTCTAGGTGCAGACGTTGCTGTAACAGGTGGCAGTGAAATCACCCCGTGCCCTGCCAGCTGATATATTTACCTCACACAATGCAATTGCCTATCCCTGGCCCTGCCTGCAGAGGATGATGCAGCAGGAGGGCGCAAAGCACAGGGCATGCTGCACACTACCCTCCCAATGTTTGCATCAACACATGACTGATGTCTACTTGCAGATGTGCTGGTGCTGCAACAGGTGGCTGCGAATCACCCCCTGCCCTGCCAGCTGATATCTGTACCTCAGAGTCACATGCTGCCTGTGCCTGGCCCTGCTTGCAGAGGATGATGCAGCAGGAGGCGCCAGAAGAAGGGCGCTGCTGCAGATATCTTTCCTATGTTTGCATCAACACATGACTGTTGTCCACTTGCAGATGTGCTGCAACAGGTGGCTGCGAATCACCCCCTGCCCTGCCAGCTGATATCTGCAACTCACGCAGCATGTTGCCTGTCCCTGGCCCTGCCTGCAGAGGATGATGCTACAGGAGGCACCAAGAAGAAGGGGGCTGCGGGCAAGGGTGGCGCCAAGGGCGGCGGCGCCCACAAGCCTCCCAAGTCGCGCTGGCAGCAGCTGAGCAAGCTGCTGTTTGGCTGGGCCAGCACCACCTTCAAGGTCAACGGCAAGAAGCTGCTGCCACACAACGCGGTGCTCTGGAGGTTCATGGTGAGGCGCGCGCTGCAGCAGCGCCAGTGCCGGCAGTGGAGTGAAGATTTGAACTGAGAGTCAAAGCAGCGATGTTTTGCCACATTCTGGGGCAAGACCGTGTGGTGCACAGTCCGTGACTAGGCCCGAACGCATGTGCATTGCTCACAATACACCTGCCCTAGGTCCAGGTGTTTCATGGTGAGGGGCGTATGCAGCCTGCCAGCACAATGGCGCACCTACATTCGAATCATCAAAAAGCCCATGCGTGGGCTGGTTACATATGTAAACAGTAACACGCTGAGCAATTGAGCAGAGCCATGCAGGGCTGGTTTCACACTTTAGATCTGAGTTCTGCTACTTTGTTGCACATGCATGGCGCTTGGACATGGCTGAACTGGCAATGCTGTGGCGCTGTCATCTCACTTTGGTGCTGCAGGTGCCGCTGCTGCTGTGGGTGGCTGCTGTAATAATCATCTTTGGCGTGTCCTTCCAGAAGCTGCAGGGACTGCAGGGGCCCCTGGCCAGCCTCAACGCAGCAGCACACGTGCGCTTCAGGTTCGCCAGGTGAGCAGCTCTGCCAGCGGATGCTGCCCCGGCACTGCTGCCTGGATTGAGCCAGCTGGTGCTGGGCTGGGCACCACTAGCACGCCTAACAGCACTAGTTTCAAACAATGTGTACTGCTGCTGAGCTGGAAGTTTGCGCATGCTGGCCCGGCACTGCTGTCTGGAGTGAGCCAGCTGGTGCTGGGCACCACTAGACCGCCTAACAGCAATTGCTTCAAACAATGCGTACTGCTGCTGAGCTGGCAATATGAGAGTGTGCGGCCTTCCAGCCGGCCGCTGCTCAAGGCGTTACATATCACACAAGCCTTGATGATGATGATATCGCTTGCCACTATGGCGCCCCAGCGCAGCGACAGCATGACTGCCTTAATCCAAACTATCTGTCGCTGCTGTCAGGACGCATTCATTTCACATGGCCATAATTGCTCTGCTGCTTTGTTGTCTGCGCGTCAGGTGCCGCCTGGTCGCCCAGGTGTATGGTTTCGCTGAGAACGACGCTGACATCAACTTCTACCGGGGGGAGCTGCTCGACGAGCTGCACCTGTTCAAGAAGGAGTACGAGGCGCTCATGTACGGAGGCACCATCCTCACCCTGGTGAGCGGGGGGCGCAGCGGGTTTGGCAGCCTCTTTTGTGATGTCTGCACTCCTTGCGTTCCCAATGTACATGTACGGATGCACCATACTCACACTGGTGAGCGGGGGAGGGGGGGAGGGCGTGGCAGGCACGCGGCTGCGCAGCGACTGACTGCATAAAGAGAGTCATGTCAAAAACAAAGCTGCCAGTAGATGCCTCGGAGGTTGCATGCTCGTTCATACGTCTGTCATGCTGGTGAGTGGGGGCAGCAGCAGACGTGTCAGGCAGTAACTGACTGCATCAACAGGGCCATGTCAGACCGACACAGCTGTATGCCTCACATGTTGCATGCAGCAGTTGCTCAACCCTGTGCACAGGCGTGATGCAGCACTGAAGTCTTCCGCATGCTACCAATGCTACCGCCAAGTGCGGCCGCCTTTTACTCAACACAGGCAGAGGGCTGCGCTGGCACCCGCTCTCCCCTTTCAACTGCAACTAGTCAGCACACAATGTCACGCCCACCTCCTTGCTCAGCTCTCTTTGTATCGCATGGCTGCCTCCTACCTGCCCTCTGCCGCTGCCACTCACTGTTTGTCACCTGCCTGCCCCTGCACCTGCAGGCCGAAGGGTTGAGCTTTGACCCGCGCACACCTGCTGCTGCCTTTGCCAACGAAGAATTCAGCAAGCTGTTCTTCAAAACAACTGACTGCCTGCGTGCCGACAAGTCAACGTGCCTGCCCGAGGGCAGCCCCTACTATGACATCACACACACAGGCCTTGACGCCATGGTGTCGCGTTACATTGACCAGATGACAGTCTTTGCCGCACTGAGTAACCAGCTCGCCTACCCCAACCACACCAGGTGAGGCACACGCTGCTGGTTGTGCCTGGCATTTTGACATCACCCTTATGCACAGGTTTCGACTCACACCATGCGGTAATCACAGCAACAACTGGCTTGGGATTGCAGAGCCGTCAATCTCTGCAGCCGATGTTCACTCACTAGATTTGTTGCATCACCTGCTACAGCATCGTCAGGGTGTCTATCAACTGGTCAGTAATGCTTCCCATGGACCAGATGCTGACGCGTGTGTCGCTGGCCGCGCTCCTGCTGTGTTGCTGCTGCTGCTGCTGTTGTGTTGCTGCTGCAGCTACCAGTACGTGACGGAGGTAGCCTCCCATGACATGTACGATGGCCTGCAGGTGAGCCTCACCAGCATGCACTGGCGGCTGACAAGAGCTGCTTGCTGCAGCTGTAAACATAGCTGCACGGGCACAAGCTGCTGTACACGTGCTGTACATGTGCTGTACACGTGCTGTACATGTGCCCTGTTGGCGGTGGGGCTGTGCAGCAGTTGCAGCGACAGCAAAGCAGCTGCAGGTCACCTAGCACCAACATGCGAAGCAGCATACGTATATATAGTTGGGACTGCTTGAGTTTGTCGCTGTGCTGACCGTTGTGGCAACTTAGGCTCTTGTCAACAGCCTTCATCTGCGGCGCTGAGGGTCATGCATGTGCGTGCGCGAGCTGTAAGTCAGCGCTGCATGCATGGTCTATTTGAAGTCTGCCTCCTAACCAGCTGCTCACACAGTGCAGATCGTCAAGCTGTGTACAGACCTCAAACGGTGCTGAGTCAGCGCTGCATGCATGTTCCATCTGAAGTCTTCCGGCTGTCACACAGTGCAGATCGCATGAAGCTGTGTGCAGACCCCAGACTGTACTGAGTCTATTGCTGCTCTGCACCTGCCCCGTACTCCGCTGCTGCTGCAGTCTGCCGCGCACCTGTTTGTGGAGTACACCATCAGCCGCTTTGAGGAGGTAAAGCAGCTGCACATCATCCTGCTGGTCTGCACGCTGGTCGCGGTGCTGCTCTTCGTCACCAAGGTCTTCCGGCCATACGTGGCGCGCCTGCACGCGGAGTCCAAGGCCATGGCAGGCATGATGAGCCAGCTGCCTGCCGAGGTGGACATCGAGTCGCATGTCCGGCTGCACGTGCTGGGCATTCGGCGTGACGATGGCCGCGCTGCGAGCTTGCGCATGGGCAGCATGGGTGGGGAACCAGGTGGAGCAAGCATGATGATGGGGCCGGGGGGTGATGCAGGCAGTCACTCCATGCCTGGCATGCTGCTGCCGCTACCGCTGGGTGGAGGGAATGCCGGCAGGTTTGGCAGTGGGATGGGTGGTGGGGTGGTCGCGCTGCAGGGGCGGCTTGGAGGTGGGGGGCGCGGCAGTGCGCCTGGCATGAAAATGCACATGGGCGGTGCTGATGCTGCTGGCGGCGGAGGTGGCGGTGGCCAGTGGGATGATGAGGAGTAGAGCTGCTTGGCTGTCATGGGTGCAGTGCAGCTATAGCTAGCTGCATGGCCTGGTGTGGTGGCTGTGTGAGTGGCATGCTATGAACACCTATGCAGGCAGGCTTTAGCTGGTTTGGTGGGCGTGGGGCGGTGTGGCCTGGCATGCCATGTAAAACTTGCAGCTAGCTGGTGTGCATGTCGGCCATTGAAGGCCAGCGTTCGCACAACACATGAGCATCTGAGGGACGTCCATTTACATGTATATGAAAGAGTGGGTGTGTGCCACATTCCTGCATCAGCTGTCACAGATCTAGATTTTATCATACAAGGCTGCGGCTGCTTTTTATGGAGGGTCTGGGAATGGCTGCAGCATCATGGGCAGCAGCATCTGATGCATGGCATCTGCGGTTGTTGAGCTACACCTGGAACCTTTTCGACTTTGCTGCATGGCCCCATCAGGGCCCATACAAGTGGGTGAAGCTCTGTGCAGTGGTGCTCTGATTGTAGTGAGGAAGGTGCTGTGCTGCTGTGTGCTGTTCGAAAAGATAAACGGGTTGTGTGAACAGCAGAAGTTTCGCGCACAAAAAGCGTATAGTCTGTATGCACATGCAGTGTTTGGCGGGTTTTTGGTGTTTCGGCAGTTGATCATCATGATAGTTTGGGCAGCGGGGTGGTTCAAATGCTGACTTATTGTCCTTATTGTGCTAGAGCCAGGGGCGCAAACTCTGATCGCTGTGGTTACGAATATCTGGGTCAAGTCCTGTTTTTTGGAGTCTCTGCAGCACAACGGGCTGTTCTATTTTGGTTGGTCAACATTCACGGCTTTCATTTTGGTGTGCCTGCAGTTGTTCAGCTGTTCTCGTTCTCGGGTTCGGTTTTGGGTTTGATGCAGGCTGCTGCCAGGCGGAAGTTCTGACCATCACTTGGTCAGCTGCTGCCTCGTGCACAGCAGTCTGTGGCCCGAGCGGCGGGCCGTTGGCTCTGTGTACCCAATGACATCAACAACAACATTGGGTTACTTGAGACAGGCAGTATGTACCAAGATACGACAGCAAGTTCTTGGTGTATGCCACAGGATTCTTGTTATACACGTTGATTATTGCGCTTCAGCAATTTGCTGGTTGTTTGTTGCGGCATTATCCAGATGACATGGTCACTGTGGACGTTTGCACATCATGCACCTGGTTCGGCGACGTTACGCGTGTTCCCGCCAGTTTTGGTTGAAGGGCGGAAGCTTCTGCTACCACCGGTTGCCGCAGCAGCTGTACCTGGTCACAGCAGTTGAACCAACATCATGCCGCACACGATGATGTGCGCTTTTCTGCTTGCTTGCAGCAGCCTACTGCCCCGCATGCTTTTGTGAGCGCCAGCCGGAACAGGCTTGAGCATACACAAACGTTTATACTTTAATCACGCAGGCGTGGCTATGCAGAAAAGGCCGCGCGTTGATTGTTGACCAAAATCTTTGCCCATGACTGCATGGTGCTTGGGTTGTGGGTGCAGCGCCCATGGAGTGTTGTTTGGCATTTGTATCAGCTGCTGGTACAATGATGGCCCTGGCGACTGCCAGCTGTGCGGTCCTTGTCACAAGCAACATTTGCGCAGTGCGCATATGCATGCATGCAGCAAACTAGCTCCTGTGCAACGTAGCACAGGGTTCTTGTCTGAATGTTAGCTGCCTGCAGTAGTGATCTGTCAACATTTAAACTAGCTGCAGTGCTGCCAACTGAGCAGTTTGCACTTTGCAGCAGTACGTGCCAGGGGCAGGTGATAAATACATGCTGGTGCGTGGACCGCATGTGAAGAGGCCGGGGCTTCATGGAGCATTGTGGCCAGTGCCTTTACGTACTTTACATGGTGTTGAAACCCTGTATGGGTGGAGCCTTGAAAATAATAGGCCCAAGCTTTGCAAGCAGTGGCTCATTCAAGCATTGATGGCACCATGCCGCGGTTGCATTAGCAAGTTGGCTGCAGCGCAGTCATCTTTTGGGTTCAGCAGCAGTAGCGCTGCTGTGTTGGCAAAGCGCGTGCAGCCAACTTGCTGTTCACCTGATCAGTTAACAGTGCCATCAGTGCTGCGTGCACAATCAAATCACTGTGATGCAGCTCACCTGCTGGATGCTTGTCATATGAGTTATTTGCAGCAGTTTGACTGCCGCCCTGCCGTCTTCTAAGACCGTCTTAGAACGGTGACCGTTCAACGGTCTTTGTGTCAGCCATCATCATATGTTGGGTCAGAATGTGACATATAACAACATACAGGCACATTCTTGTGTATGGCTAAACTTCACACGCAGTGAGCAATACTCGGTCCCGGAACCGTTCCAGGATGGAGACCAGCATCCAACCCAGGTAGAGCAGGCAAAACTCCCTCTTGACCTCTTGGAAACTACACAACGGTTCTATGCAATTGAATCAATTTTTGTTTGCTTGTATCAGGCTTTTCAAGTGTTGTCAAAGCCTGTAACATGCCACATACCACCAGCATCTGCCAAACCCTAAGGTGCAGCGTTTGCCGTGCAGTCTGTCCATCCACTCATAATACCAGTAACACGATCGTTGTATCGCCTGTGAAGATATTGATAATCCAGCAGTATTGGCTGCGACATCTCCGACACCGTCTGCTGCTCTTCGACACCTTGCTGTCCTTGTGTTCTGCCCAGCCTCACTCATCTGCTGTCGAAGCGAATCTAGACACTCAAACTGCATGGATCTGTTATCGGACGCTATCTGGCTGTGGTATATCTTGTAGCCTACAAATTACGGCGTAGACAGTAGGCGGGCAACAGTAGTCCACAGATACAAACCATGGCTGGAGCAACCGGCAATCTTGCCCACCAGTTAGCAGCCACTGGGAGGGTCATCATGTACGATGGTAAGCACTATACATCAAGCAGCAGATCTAGCAGGGCCTTCACTTGCCTGCTTCCCCAACCTTCGAATACTGCTCATGCGTTCTGCTGCTTGTCTGCTGACTGTTGTGTGCTGCGTGTGTGCACGTGCGCCAGGTGTGTGCAACCTGTGCAACTCTGCTGTGCGCTTTATCATCAAGCGCGACCCGGCCAAGAAGCTGCTCTTCTGCAGCGTGCAGAGCCCCAAGGCAGAGCCATACCTGCGCGGGTGAGCAGGCAGCAACACTACACTTTTAGGGGGGAAGGATACCAAATTCCAGGGTGCTGGCTTTTAGTGCCCAGCACGTTTCACCTGTTTTCCTGCATATATTAGTGTTGTAGACCCCCTTTGAGGCAACTTTGGGTGCGGAAAACCCAACAGACACCCCAGCCAATCCAACAGCTTCATAATCCAACAGCTTCAGCATGCAACGTCAGCGTCAGCAGCACTACACAGCTGCTTGGTGCACGCTTGCTTCATGCACGATTGTCGCCTCTGAGGCAAGTAGGAGGAGTCGAAGATATGTGTTCTCTTCTGTTGCTATCTTTTGCTGTCGAAGGCAGCAGCTGGAGGCACAGACAGAGCCATACTTGCGCAAGCGGGGCAGGGCACGCTCACCTACAGCACATGCGCAGAACGCTTGCAGGAGCGGCACCTCTGCAGCGGCCATGCAGCAGCTGCAGCAGCAACACAGGGAGAGTTGCACGATAGGAAGGAGGCCAGCCTGGCACACTGAGGTGTCATGGCTGCATCACTCCTTCCACATCTGCAGCACGTAACAACAGGAGCAGCAAGAGCAGCAGCAGCAGCTGCAACTTCTGCCAGGACCCACCCCTTTGCACGTATGGGTTGATATCTTCTGCCCATGCTGTTGCCCAAGCTATAACTTTGACAGTCTGTCGCATAGTCATATAGTGCTTCTGCTTCTGCTGCTGCTGCTGCTGCTGCTGCTGCCGCCTCCCCAGGCTGGGCTTCAGCCGTGGTGACGCGCTGAAGCGCTTCATCTTCATCCAGGAGGACAGGTGGAGCGAGGGCAGCACAGCAGCACTGGAGGTGAGGCACGCAGCAGCCTGCTGCACCAGGACCAGCGTCCAGCACCAGCAGAAGTACCAGCACCAGCATGCAGCACCAGCACTGGCAACAGCTGCACCACAGGAGGCAAGGGCAGGAGGCAGCAGCAGAGCAGCCATGCTCAGCAGCACTCGCTGCGCAACATACTTGTTAAAGCAGCCGCAACAGCTCTGGGGATGCCCACAGTAAGCTTGCAATTGCACCATCACTACCAACAGCAGCAGCAGCAGGGTTGCCGCAGGGTGGCAGCAGCCGGGGTGAAGCAGTGCTGGATGGCAGGCCAGCAGCAGCAGCAACAGCAGCAGGCATGGTAGCGGCAGCGTAGAAAGGGTGCGGCGGTCTTTGTGTGCACATGCACCTGCAACGGCCATCAGCCGGCTGTGTCGCTTGTCGCTGGCGCATTTTATCCCACCCTGCACATCCATCAATGCCAGCAGCAGCAGCAGCAGCAGATGATGATGTGGCAGAAGCAGCTCATAAGCAGTGCTGGGGTGCAGGTGTCGGTACCAGCAACAAGTGTAATCCGCTGAGGCAGAAGCTGCTGCGCCTAGAACTGAGACAAGAGCAGCCGTCGTCATGCAATACCCTATGGCCTGAGACATATGCTTCAACTGCTGTGCCTGCTGCCGCCTGCTGCTGCCTGCTGCTGCTGCTGCTGCAGATTGCGGGCTACATGCGCTACCCTTGGCCGCTGCTCAAGACACTGCTGGTGGTGCGTGAGCTGCACAGCAGACCGAGTAGCAGCAGACCATGTAGCAGCAGCCGACGTCACAGCAGCAGCAGCAGCAGCTGCTGTTTAAATTTACAGCTATACCATGTACAATCCTGCAGACCAGCCATGCAGCGGGTTTGCTGCTGTGCCAAGGGCCGCTGGTTCCTGTTTGTCATGACTTGCACTACTGCTCTCTCACACGCCACTGGTGTGGCAGTGGAACTGCGACAGGTTGGTGGCCAGGCACCAGCAGGCAACAACGCTAGGCAGGCAGCGCAAACACATGAGCACCCTTGCAGCAGTTGAGTGCGCCTGTGTTGTGCCCTGCACTTGCTTTGACGCTACCTCAGCGCCATTAGGTCCTGCCGTCTGTGCTTTGGCGCTGTGTACCGCATGGTGCTAGACCATTGATCAGGCAGCACATGCTTGCATATGTCAAGGTTGCTGCTGCCGCTGCTGCTGCTGCTGCAGGTGCCGCTGCCGCTGCGTGAGGCTGTGTATGACATGGTGGCTGCCAACCGCTACAGCTGGTTCGGGCGCAGCAAGGTCTGCCAGGTGCGGCGCGGGCACCTCAACACTGCTGCAGCATGCCCTGGGTGATGTTGCTGCTGCGGTGCTGCTCTGCTGCAACATTATCCATCCTTATATGGACAGTGCTGTCTTGGAACGCGTCGACCACTCAGCAGGCGTCCCACTAGGGCACTGCCGCTCTGCTGCTGCGCCTATTGCATGCCCACATACCATGCGGTCACACCGCAAAAAAACTCACACTGGGTTCTTGCACTGCTGCACCACCTGCTGCTTTGGCCAGGTGCCTGCCACGTCGGTGCTGGAGCGCTTCCTTGACGGTGTGATCAGGAGTTTTACACTGAACTTCGTGTATGCTGCTGCGCCTGCTGCTCTTGGCATTTCTGCAGGTGCCTGCCACGTCGGTGTTGGAGCGTTTTCTAGACGCTGAGGACTTGGTGCTGGGGCGCTGCTGCTCTGCTGCTACGTGCATTGGACACCACGTGCTATGCCTGCTATGCAGTTACCGGCAGCAGTTTCACACTGGGTTCCCTGCATGTTGCTGCAATGTTCAATTGTGCAGGTGCCTGCCACGTCTGTGCTGGAGCGCTTCCTAGACGCTGAGGACCTGGTGCTGGGGCGCTGCAGGGATCAGGGCATGGCGCCCGATGCGTGGAAGGAGGAGCGCGAGAGGCACTGGAGGCGCTGGGGCAAGTAGCGGGGTGGATGCTGGGTGGGGACGCGGCGCTACCCACTGGAGAGGGGGTTTGGCTTGGGATGAGCAGCTTGCCGTGTGGCGTGTGTTACTGCTCTGCACGTCAAGCTGATGTGGTCTGTTGCATGCAACTGCACAGTATTCACTGCAACAGCATTCACTGCAACAGTATTCACTGCAGGGTTCAGCGTATGCAGATTTGTCGGTTGCCACGTCAGGTGTTTTCAGCTGAGTGGAAGCGCCCTAGTGGTGCTGTTGCGGTGACACCTTGGCATAAGTATGTGCAGAGTTTGCTTTGCAAGTATGGTGTGGATGTTGAGGCGGCGGCTGGTCGAGCTAATGCGTGCAAGAATCACATCAACCGTCAGGTCAGGAAGCTGCATGCAGACAGAATTGTTTGTGAATCACTGCAGCACTCTACTTTGAGCCGTTACATCACGCATGTGCACCCTACACATGCTGATGCCATGCGTTTTAAAAGGGCTAGGCCCTTTTGTGTTCTGGTGCGCCAACGCGTGGTATTGAGTTGCTGATGCGTGTTCGAATGGGCTGTCTTTGCGTGCATGAGCGTACCAGTCGTTATGGCGGCGGCAGAGCTGATTCTAACACAGCATGTCCTGCTTGTGGTCAGGGTGTTGAGTCTTTGTCACATCTGATGTTTGATTGTCCCGCTACTTCTGCTCAGAGGGATACTATGCTTGATGAAATTCGGTCTGTTTTGCGTGATGTTGCTAGCGGCGCTGAAAAATTGCGCAATGTGTTGTCATTGACTGATGCATCCACTAAGTTGTTGCGTTTTGTTTCTGATGATATTTGGGGTAGTAGGGAGGTTGTGCCGAGTGATATCTAGGAGCATTGCTGAGTATCTTGTCCAAGCTTGGGATGTGCGTAATATTTGCAAACACAATGGAGCAGTGCTCCCTCTTTCTTCCGCTCCTGAGGGGCGCGGGGCCGATGGCGTTGATGCTATGGCTCAATGGGTAACATGATGATGATGAGTATTCACTGCAACGTACTGATGGCTGATGTCTGATTAATTCAGGTGCTGCAATAGGCACCTTGCCAGCAAGCACAGGATTCTGAAAGTATGGTGGTATCAAATCTGCAGTGGAAACATTAGTACTTGCACTCTGTATCTTTATGGCTTGGTTGTACAGCGCAGCAGTCAGCCATGCGCCAAGGTTTTGCAGTACATCCACGCATGTGCTGGAGGTGCAGGCGGGTGCTGCACGGATCGGGTTTGCATTGTTGTACAACTTGGCACTGTCGGTGCAGAGGCATATATGCATGCTTTCGGCACCAGCATTGCTGGTCCAGCAACACTGAACTTTTGACCGTGTAACTGGTGCAAGTGACTGGGGTTTCATGGGGCGAGATAACAACTGCAGACGAGCAATAGTTCGGATGTCATATGAGAAGCGATCAAGATCTAGCAGCCTGCGACGTGCGTGCTGAACTTGCCATCCATCAAGCGTTCCTGCCTGCTGCTTTCGACCGGGTTGACGAAAGCCTCATTGGCCAGATACACGCCATAAATGCAGTCGTGTCAGTTATCGCGGTCATGTGTGCGCCCTGCGCGGCTGCAGCAGCTCAGGCTTGTGGTCAGATGTTCTGACAGCAGCAGAAGCAGCAGCAGAAGCAGCAGCAGCAGCAGACCAGCTGTGCGACACCAACAACAAAACAACAGAAGGCAGCTGTTGCTACAGTCCACTGCTCTGCTGCTATGTGTACAAGCTGGCAAGGCAGCAGCAGATGTAGCGGGGGACCTTGAGAGGCACCTGCCTGGGCTGCCACTGCCAGGAGCACAGCCAGCAGCGGAGCTGCCCAAACGTGCGTAGGACTGCCTTCATGTCCAAACAAGTGCTGCTGTAGCCAGAGTAAATCTTTGTGTTGTTGATTGCACGATGTTGATGCATTGTACTTCATTGTGTTGCTGCACAGTTCTTCTGTAGTCTCAACCTGTGCGTGAAGGCATGCAGGCAGGCAGCAGCAGAAGATGCCTCCATCTACACCTACAGTATCAAGAGCATTGCTGTTTGCTTGTGCTCATTGAGAACATGCTGTCAACGTCGCTCAGCATGCTTGTGTACTGTGCTGCTGCCGCAGCGTACCAGCGCACCATGCACAAGCTGGTTGATGCGCTGCGCACCTCCATTGAAGCAGAGGCAGGGGGAGCAAAAGAGCGCGAGGTGTGTGCACAGCAGCTGCAGCAGCAACAGCAGCAGCAACAGCAACACTTTCTACCGCAGAGGGCCACGCCAGTGGACATGCAGGGGCATCAATGTCAAATATAGGAGCAGAGGTTGCAACAGCAGCAGCAGCTGCAGCAGCAGCATATCAACGACAAAAAAGATGCTGTGAGTGTGTGCACCAGCATTCATTGGCACTGTGTACCGGTATGCCGGTCCAGCAGGTGCTGCATCTGTTGTACAGCAGTTGCCTGCAGCGCCTGTTACGCTGTTACTGCCAGAGCTACAGGAAGCAGGAGCTCCCGCCTCCTGGGTTTGCTGTTACACACACCATTGCTGCTCCCTGTCACCATTGCGTCGCTGCCAGTGTAACCACCTTCAACTGCATCGCTGCTTCAGCACCTTTCAACTTCCATCTTGCAGGTGTGCCGCAAACCACAGTGTGCCAAGGCGTGCGAGGATTGGCTCTGTGTGTTTGTTTGTGTGTCATGGCTCCACACCCAGAGCCCCAATTCAAATCAACTCATGCCTGCATTGATGCCCCTGCGTGTCCACTGGCGTGGCGCTTCTGTGGTAGATAGTGTTGCTGTTCAAGGTGTACCCTAAACATGTGTGTGCTGGCTGCAGGTGCGCCGCAAGGCCGATCCTGCAAAGGAGCTGGTGAGGGAGTTTGTGGGCAAGTGGCAGGACAACGCGGCTGTGGCAGGCGACGCCTCGCACGATGAGATGAGGAGTGAGTGACAGTGGGGGGGGGCCGCCAACGGTTGAGGCAAGGCGCTAGCTGGGGGCAAGGCGCTAGCTCTTTGGGTGGTTCATGCTGCGATAAAATTGCGGCTGTGCTGCCCCCCTGTCCCCAGCACACATACCTAACTTTATTGGTCGAAAGAGAGTTGAGTTCTGAACTCTGTCACTGTCTCTGTTTTGCTGCGCTGCATCTGGGCGCAGGTGCGCTGTCTGAGCTGGGCCGCTTCTACCAGGCTGCCGGCCCGCGCAGCCGGCTGAGTGAGGAGGTGAAGGGCAGCGTGCTGGCCCACCTGGATGCAGTGGAGGCGGCACTGCCAGCAGAGGAGAAGAGCCTGCTGGGCTTCTGAGCCACAGCAGCAGCAGCAGCAGCAGCAGCGGCGGCGGCTTCCCTTGCAACCGCAGCAGTAGCAGCAGCAGCAGCGGCTTCCCTTGCACTCGCTGCCGGCCGCCGGCCCCGGGGGCAGTGGAGGCAGCATCGCGAGGTGATGAGACCTGCTGGTGGTAAAAAGCATCACGCTAAGCATCAACAGCAGCAGAGGCGGCTTTTTAGGTGCAGACTGCATGGCAGTAGCAGTGGTTGCGGCACTGCCACCACAGTAAGTAAGCTGGGCTTTCAAAGTTGTAGCAGCAGCAGTGGCAGATTCCTTGCAATTACTGCCAGCAATGTCAGGGCCAGTGGAGGCGGCATCAGGGGAAGAGCCTGCTGGGCTGCTTAGCAGCAGCAGCGCAGCGGCAGCAGCTGGGGCAGCAGCTGGTGGTACTGCTGGCCGCAGCAGCAACTGCGGTGGAGGGCGGCATCGCGACTGCAGGGGGCAGCAGCACGGACAAGAGCCGACAAGCAGTGCAACTTAATGGGTAACATGATGATGATGAAGCAGTGCAACTGCACCCTCGGTGTCAGGGTCCTGTGCAGGCGCAGCGAGAACATGGTTGCTTTTGACTGGAGCGTCAGGCCCGGATTCGTCCTTGGTTATCACACGGCGTCGGGTGCCTCCTGACTCTGCCAGCAGTGCCGCTGCGTCGCAGCTCTGATGGATGCCAATGCCAATGTTGGTTGGTGAGAACGTGCAAGTGCTTGCCGCAAATATGAGTCAGTGGTTTTGAGCAGCATGTGCACTGCATAGCAGTGTCTGCTCTTTGTTTGCTCTCTCTGCCCGATGAGCCTGTCATTGCCTCCGGAACGGGCGAGATACTATCATGGGGCCCGTGTAACTCCCAGTGACTGCTGGTGATGCCAGGCTCTGTATCCCTGCTTGAAAGACCGTCTTGCATGATGCCACCGAGTCGGTGGCACCGCACAGCAACATGGGCAATGTGTGACCGAGAAAGAAAGGAGTCCCCCAAGTACATGTGCAAAGGGGTTGTTTATTCTGCTTCACCTGCGTGCATGTCCCTTGCCGCACGGCGGCCGCCACATTCCTTGCAGCGGTTTAGAACACTGGCCCAATTAGTGACTGAGGCAGCTGCCTTTGCTAGAAGCATGGCATGCGTCAGGAGAATGGCTGCCAGCTGCTTGCCAACTTGGCAAACAGGCTGTGACAGCAATGCACCGTTCCAAGTTGGCATGCAGCAATTACAAAAGTATGTAAAGAGTTATGTTGTAAGTCGGCATAAACAGCATCTAAATTGCATCAGCACAAACTCAGCACAAACCAAATTGAATGGAACTTCCCATGAGGAACAGGTGCACCGTCCACTTGGTAAGTCAAGCAGTGGCACTGCCACTGCCGGGCAGGGCACCCGGTGCTGACAGTCAGCCAATCACATACGCTGTGTACACAGTGTAAAGGTTACACGGCAGTAAATTGACAGCCACGTGATGCCAACGACACATGGTGGTGAACACTATAACACTGTAACACTGAGGCCTGAGGCAGCGTCTGCCAGGCGTCGTTTTCTCGCTTCAAGCAAACTGGTAGCGAACCTGTGACATCATGATGCCATTATCAGGCTGCGGCAGCCTGTGCAGCACACCAGCAACTTGCTGGTGCAGTGCACCGTGCATTCTGGCAGAACAACCATACGTGCTATAGCACAGGTGCATGCCACTGATCACTCTATCAAACAGCCACGTTGGTCAAAATTCAAGCACCAGCCACTGCTGAAACGTGCTGCTGCATCCAGGGGCAATGGACCTCCAGAGGCAACTCAGTGTGTATGACCAGCTGCAACTCAGTGTGTATGACCAGCTGCAACTCAGTGTGTATGACCAGCTGCAACTCAGTGTGTATGACCAGCTGCAACTCAGTGTGTATGACCAGCTGCAGCAGCAACCAGCTGCTGCTCCACAAATAATCGGGTAGAACACAACCCATGTAACAGCAGCAGCCCTGTTTTCTAGCATAGGGCACCATGTGCATCTAACAAGCTGATAAGCTTTCTGTTGTGCACTGCAGCACGTTGTGCCAGCATTGAGTTTACAGATGTGACTAACAGCAGGTACCCAAGATATCTCAAGTAGGCACACCATCAATTGGGGCTACTGGAATAGGCTTTGCAACCGATGGTGCTGCAGCAGCAAGTAATTGAGATCACAGCACAACCACCAGCACAGAGCTTCCTATACACAGACTTTGTCAGCATATGCTGCCACTCATAATGCGCCGCATCAACGCCATGATGCAGGTGACTTGATAATGATGAGTAGCCAGAACCTGGACCCTATCAGCCGCAGTGATAGCCGTCAGTGCATGCACAGCAGCCAAACCCTGGACCCTTTCATCTGGTAGGGCTGCAGCCGCAGTGACAGCGCTAGCAGTCAGTGCATGCACAGCCTGAACATGTCGCCCAGCCTGCTGTTGTCCCCTCCCAGCCCGCCATGCACCACCAGTTCACCACCAGCAACAGCAGCAGCAGCAAACCAGCCACGCGGCCCAGGGCCCTCCCCTGCAGCCTCTAGCACATGCCACCCGCTGTGTGCAGCTGCACCCTCTGATGCAGCCTCTGCACTTGGGCTTGCTGCACTGCAGGCATGCGCAGCAGCAGCGGGGACTGCCTGCTTGCATGCCGCACTGCAGGGGTGCCCTGGGGGTGACAGGCAGTACGTGGCCGCGCAGAAGTTGCCAGCACCTGCATGGCCCTTGTCAGATGGCGCCACCTCGCCACCAAAGGCAATGATGTGGCCTGTGTGGCTGCAGCTGTTGCCGTCTGCATCGCTGCTGTGGCTGCAGGCGGTGTGGACTGCGGCTCCAAACACGGAGCGTGCAAGGGGCATGGTTAGGCTGCTGATGTGCTGGTGATCCGATGCTGCTGCTGTTGTGGCCTCAGCGCTGTGCGTTGCGGCGCTGTCTGAGCATGTGGGGCAGCTCCAGGTGGCTGTGGATATGTCGTAGCTGTGGCAGTCGCGCATCTCTGCATACAGCAAAACGAGAGCAGCAGTTGCAGCAGAACAGGTTACACAGCATGGCTAAGCTACAGGCATTCGTGGGCACCCATCTTGCGCGCCTGGTGCAAGCTGTGCATGGCGCAGCCATGGAGGCTGTACACAACCAACGCCTGCGCCTCAGCTACATTGCCGTCACGTACGCCAGAAAGCTGAACTTTGCATTGCAACGCAACCTTTGGATGCTGCAGCTGCAATTTTGACTGCCAGATATGCCATGGGTGTGGGTCACAAGTGCATTGGTATACCATGCAGACTGTGCACGTTGAATTGCTTCTGCATCAGCTGACCGTCGCCGTTGAAGCCTCCCATCACGAACAGCTTTGAGCCATCCCCTGACGCCACCATCACGCTGCCACCCCGCGCCCCAACAGACGCACAGCCCGGCAGCTGCTTCCAGGCCCCTGCTGCTGGGTCGTACTGCCACAGGTCAGCCAGCCGCCCAGCAGCACCGCAGCCACCAAACACATACAGCTGGCCACCCGCTGCTGCCATTGCATGGTAGCTGCGTGCTGGCGGCGCTGACGGGGTGCCAGTGGTGGCGCTGGCGGGGCTGAGCTGTGCAGCTGACCAGGTTGCTGTGTCGATGTCGAGTGTGAAGAGGTCACATGTCGCGCCATCGCCAATGTCAACGCCTGCAGGGCAGAAGCGCGTCAGCGGCGCAGCAAACGTATCAATGATTGTGACGCTACACTGCAGGCTTGGCAAAGGTTACAACTATCTCACAACCGTGGAACAGCAACTGAGTGTGCCCTGAACTGTCGAGTCAAAACCTGCTCAAACAGCAGTAGCAATCTGTTGCTGAGCTGGGTGTCATGTAGTTGCAGCAGAACATTCTGCTGCATGCCGGGGTGCTGCTGGTGCCGATGCTGCTGGCAGCAGTGCTGACCTGTCCTGCCCCCAAAGAGGTACAGCTTGCTGCCAATGGCGGTCATGGTGGCAGCAACGCGGGGGCCTGGGCAGGCACCTGCAGGACAGCAGCGATGCAGCACCCCAACACACACGTGCACTGTTGATTCAGCAATGACGGATCAAAGACTCTGTATCAAGCAAACAAATGCATCCAGGCAGCATATTTGGTGCGGGAAAACCCGGCATTCAGCATGAAGGCAGCTGCTAGTGCTCTGGAACAGGTGATGCCCTTGATAGTCACCTGCTGTTTCCAGCTTGCTCCAGGTGCCACTTGCCAGGTCATACACGTATGTTGCAGCAGGCACCGGCACACGAGGCTGAAGTTCTCCTCCGAACATATAGATGCGCCCGTTCGCGTAAGCCATGCAATGGCTGCTCCTGGGCCCGGGGCACTCCCCAGCCTGCTGCAGCTGCTGCCATCTCGGTCCGCTCATTCTGCCTGGTTTCGTTTTCAAATGGTTACTTTGAGTTCGGTATTGAGAATGCTGTCGCTTGCAGAAGCTGCGCACGCTGTACACGCGCTGAAAAGTGTTGAGAAGTGGCTCCGACACACGTCCTGAAGATCCGCCTCGGCATCACTGGTTGCGACATACAACATCCTTTCTGGTGATTGCCGTTCACTTCGCATACTTTACTTGACACACGTCAGGGTGTCACCCCCGCATGTTCACAAGCAGACCTGAGCCCCATTCGTATCATACACGAGAGCCATCGTTGTCGTTGCAGGCAGCACTGTCAAGTGCTTGTTCACTGTCCTGAAAAACCAAACAACAGTTCTGACCGGTGCACGCAAGATTGCTGGTCACAGGCAGCTGCAAAGCACTCGCAAATTCCAACAAGGCTCACCAGCACACATGACCTGAACCAGGCCTGCCATGGCCACTTCCTGGACCATACACACAGCAATAATCAGTCAACCCCATGGATTGTAGCGTGACCCAATGCGCACGCCAGCACCTGCACCAGCAATCACACATAAATGACCAGGCCGCCCAGTTTCTGTAAGGTTGAAGGAACCGGAAGTTTCTAGAAGGTTCTAGAAGGTTCTGGATGTTTCCAGAAGATTCCAGATGTTTCCAAAAGTTCTAGAAGTCTCCGGAAGGATGTAGATGTTTCCGGAAGTAGTATGTTCTAGGATTGTCTAGAAGCTTCCTTGGTCCAGAATGTTCCAATTGTAGGCAGTTGAGGAGGCGTTGTAGGTTTTCGCCAAGGCTATAAATAGAGGGGGCCTCTCCTCACTCAACAAGAAGTATTCACTCAAGAAGTCTTTCCATCAGACCTCCCAAGTCCTCCTAGCCTCGTCTATTGTGTGAAGCCTTCCCTTGGTAACTAACTGAGCCTTCTATACAACTACGGCCTACGTCGAATCGCTATAGAAGACCTTAGTTGCCAAAGGACCCGCCGACAAGGCGTGACAAGTGGTAGCTGAGATTGTCTACGAACACCGTGGAGTCCTGGAGATTCTACAAGCTTCCGGCATATGCCAGGCAAGTACAATCCGGAGAAGCCTGCACCCAAGGTGAAGTTTCTGGAGCCTCCCTCGCACCCAAGCGCCGCCAAGTTCCGGACAACCTTTGAGCTCAACGGCGTGGAGTTTGTCACTTCTACTCCTATCCGGAACCTTCCTGCCAAGACCGACTACCATTGCCTTAAGCCTTCCACTAACATCAAGAAGCACCCAGCCAAGAAGTTTCCTAAGTCTTCAACCCGCTCCGCGGTCTGAAGCCGGAGGTGCGCATTCACGTCAAGCTGCAGCAGCCAACCACACTGCATGACGCCGTGGAGCTTGCCATTAAGGCAGACTCGATGGTGTGGGAGCGTGGTCGAAACGGCAACAGCCGCTTCGTCAACATGGGCAGCAACAACCGTGGAGCGGTTGCAAGGGGCGGACCGGCACCCATGGAGCTCGGAGCAATGGAGCCGCAGAAGCCCAGGAACCAGCCGCTCAAGTGCTTCTACTGTGGCAAGCCAGGGCACAAGCGGCGGGATTGCAAGAAGCTGCAAGCGTACAAGCAGCATGATGGGGACACCTCTGCACGGCCAAACCGAAGGGCGCGTGCAGTAGTGTGGGTCGTACTGTGCGCATTGAGCAGGCTCAGCCCCGTGCGCCTGTGAGAGACTCACGCCAGGTAGAAGGCTCACAAAGGCCTAGTGAGCCTGGAGCATCCAGTGCAGCCCAGGGAAAAGCGGGTACCCGTCGTTGTGGACGACTGCGGGACTGTACCTACTGGCTGTTCAACCGCCTGGAGAAGGTCAAGTACGCCGATGCTTACGGGCCATTCTCAGTGGACGCCTGCGCACGTGAGGAGACTGCCCAGGCTGACAAGTTCTACAAGGGCTTCGCTGACTTCCGCAAGGCTAATGTCAGCGGCGAGTCAGTATGGCTGAATGTGCCTTTCCGGCATGCTGGCCAATATCTGAGGCACTACCTGGATTGTAAGAAGACCGCACCGGAGACGACATGCGGCGTGTTTATCCTGCCCAAGTGGGACAGGAAGCCGTGGTGGAAGCTGACGCAGGGGATGAGGGTAATTCACGAGTACCCTGCGGGAACGGAGGGCTTGTTCTCTATCCCATCCGGGGACAGGTGGGTGGAGCAAGCTTCTCAATGGCCGGTGATCATCCTGTGGGATCCGCCCGTGAACACAGGAGTGAAGCCAAGGCCATGGGAGGAGGAGTTGCCGGCGAAGCAGGAGCAGGAGGCACTCACTGCACCCGAGGCCGAAGACGCGTGCACCGCCATGGAGCTAGGTGGTCTTGAGCCTGCTAGCCATGAGCTCATTCGTCTGAAGGCCAAGTGCCGCGGCGAGGTGCTTGATGTGCTAGTAGACTCAGGAGCAAGTGAGGACTACATCGATCCGAGGGTGGTGATGAAGTTCCGATTGCCTACTCTCAAGCTCCATCGACGTCAAGTGAGGCTCGCCAACGGTTCACTGCAAGATGCGGGGACGGTCGTGCCTGACCTACGTTTCCGTATTGGACAATTCAAGGACCGGAGGCCTTTTACCGTCACTCAGCTGGCACCATACGACATCATCCTTGGCAAGCCTTGGTTGACTGCTCACAACCCTGCCATCGACTGGGTGTCTAACACCATCACCATTGAAAAGAGGGACGTCACATACACCTTGCAGCAACCCTCTAACATCGAGAGGACAACTCCCGGTGTCAGTTTGTTGTCTGCACTTCAACTCAAGCGGGAGTTACGCAAGGGCGCAATTGCTCACCTTGCCATCCTCAAGGAGGTTGAGGAGGATCCAACTATCCGTGCGATAGATGACCTCTCTCTCCCTTCGGGGGATCCCGAGTGGGTTGAACGGATGAAGGGGGTACTTCACAAGTACTCAGCCATCTTTGGCAAACTGCCAAAAGGTGTACCTCCATCCCGAGGTGTGGAACATGAGATTGAGCTGGAGCCTGGTGCCAAGCCCCCTTACCTACGTATTTATCACATGAGCCCTTTGGAGCTGGCGGAGGTCAAGCGACAACTAACGGACCTGATTGACATGGGGTTCATCCAACCTTCCAAGTCGCCGTATGGAGCACCCATTCTTTTTGTTCCTAAGAAGAATGGTAAGCTTCGTATGTGCATTGACTATCGGGCGCTGAACAAGATATCGGTGAAAAACCGCTATCCTTTGCCTCGCATTGACGAGCTGATGGATCAGCTTCATGGGGCGACGATGTTCAGCAAGCTTGATCTTCAGAGTGGCTATTGGCAGATCCGCATTGCTGAGCAGGATGTGCCAAAAACCGCGTTCCGGACGCGTTATGGTCACTTTGAGTGGAAGGTTATGCCTTTTGGGTTGACCAACGCACCCGCAACTTTTCAGCATTTGATGAATAAGATTTTGCAGCCATATCTTGATAAGTTCGTGGTGGTGTACTTGGATGACATCTTGATCTTTTCCAAGACACCTGAGGAGCATTTGGAGCATGTGGCTAAGGTGCTCGCGGTTTTGAGGGAGAATCAGCTTTATGTGGGGCTTGACAAATGTGCATTTGGGCTCAGCGAAATCGACTTCTTGGGACATGTCGTCAGTGCCGACGGCATTAAGCCAGATCCCAAGAAGGTGGCAGCGGTTACGGAGTGGCCGACACCTGGCACTGTGCATGAAGTGCGAGGTTTTCTCGGTTTGACTGGTTACTACCGGCGCTTCATTCAGCACTATGCTCAAAAGGCGTACCCGTTGACGGAGCTCACCAAGGAGAGCATCAAGTGGCACTGGCGGGATGATATAGAAGGTCGGGCCTTCGACGAGCTCAAGAAGGCATTGGTGTCCGCACCTGTGCTGGTGACGCCTGATCCGAGCTTGCCTTATGAGGTCTACACCGACGCCTCCAAGTTTGCGCTTGGAGCGGTACTACTTCAAAATCAGGGCAAGGGCTTGCAACCCATGGCTTATCTGTCACGGAAGCTCTCGCCAACAGAGCGTAACTACCCCACTGGAGATCGGGAGATGCTTGCAATTTACTACGCTCTACAGCAGTGGCGTTGCTATCTGGAAGGAGTTCCCTTCAAGGTCAACTCTGATCACCTGAATCATACTTGGTTCAACAAGAAGCAGGATCTTTCTCGACGACAGGCCAAGTGGATTCAGTGGATCGAGTCGTACTACAGTGGTACGGAGATTGCTTACAAGGAGGGAGCTAAGAATTTGTCAGATCCTCTGTCACGGCGCCCGGATCTCGCCTCAATTGAGCTTGCTATGGCATCTGTGCCTAGCAACTTGTAAGAGGAGATTCAGGCTGGATATGAGAAGGATCACTACTATGATGACGTGATGCCAGGTCTGTGGATGCATGATGGGTTGTGGTACTTCCAGGATCGCGTGGCTATCCCAGCAATTCCCGAGCTCAGGAAGCGCATTATTGCCGAGTGCCATGACTGTCCAAGTGCAGGACATCTTGGCCGCACCAAGACCCTGCAACGTGTGGCCAGGAGATTTTGGTGGCCGCACATGAGCCGTTCTGTTTATTCTTATGTTGTGGCATGTCCTTCATGTCAGCGCAATAAGCCTGTGATGCAGCGACCTCTTGGTCTTCTGCAGCCTTTACCTGTGCCTACGGCAAAATGGGAGCAGATTACCATGGATTTGATCACAGATCTGCCTGTTACCAAGGAGGGGCATGATGCGGTGGTGACCTTTGTGGATCGCCTGACAAAGATGGTCCACTTTGCACCCACCACTAAGACTGCAGGAGCGGAGGCGATCGCCAACGTATTTGTGCGTACATGGTATAAGCACCATGGTTTGCCTCGTGTCATTATCTCTGACAGGGATCGGCGGTTTCTGAGCCACTTTTGGCAGGCATTGTTCAAAGCTCTTGGCACTGAGCTGCGGTTTTCTACAGCTTTTCACCCGCAGACTGATGGCCAGAGTGAGCGTGCGAACCGCACCTTGGAAGAGGTGTTACGCCACTTTGTTTCACCTCGCCAGGATGATTGGGACGATTACCTAGATTTGGCGGAGTTTGCTATCAATGATTCAGTCAGTCCTTCTACGGGCTACACGCCTTTCTATTTGGCGTATGGTCAGAATGTGTCCTCACCTATTGATTTGGCAGATGTGATCGTGCCAGCAGCGCAGATGCGTGCTCAGAAATGACGGACGCAATTGAGCATGCCAAGGCCAAGCTTCGGGAGTCCCATGAGCGCCAAGCGCGCGCAGCCAACAAGGAGCGACAGCACTACCTGCTCCAAGTCGGAGACAAGGTGAAGCTGTCCACAATCAACCTCAATTTACCATCCACGATGAGCAAGAAGCTCGCAGCTCGCTTCATTGGCCCCTTCACGGTGGAGAAGGTCATCAATCCGGTGGCCTACAAGCTGAAGCTTCCTGCTTCTCTCAAGATTCACCTTGTATTCCACATCAGCTTACTCCGGCCATGGAAGGAAGATGCGCAGTTCCCTGACCACAAAGGACACTCTGCACCCGTGCTCGTCTACCCTGATGACGACCAGTGGCTGGTAGACAAGCTCCTTGACAAGCGGCGTGAGCGAGACGGCCGGCGCTGGATTATCAAGTACTTGATCCGTTGGCTCAATTGTGGCCCAGAGGATGATTCATGGGAACCAGCAAGCAACATTGAGCAGAGCTTGATAGATGAGTATGAAGCCTCTCATCATGCAATCCCAGAGCAGGAGGTGGCTACCAGCAGCAAACGCAGGCAGGTGCGTCGACGTGGCTGATGGGTAAGCAACGAGGACGTTGCTCCTTGGGGAGGGGGCATGATGTAAGGTTGAAGGAACCGGAAGTTTCTAGAAGGTTCTAGAAGGTTCTGGATGTTTCCAGAAGATTCCAGATGTTTCCAAAAGTTCTAGAAGTCTCCGGAAGGATGTAGATGTTTCCGGAAGTAGTATGTTCTAGGATTGTCTAGAAGCTTCCTTGGTCCAGAATGTTCCAATTGTAGGCAGTTGAGGAGGCGTTGTAGGTTTTCGCCAAGGCTATAAATAGAGGGGGCTTCTCCTCACTCAACAAGAAGTATTCACTCAAGAAGTCTTTCCATCAGACCTCCCAAATCCTCCTAGCCTCGTCTATTGTGTGAAGCCTTCCCTTGGTAACTAACTGAGCCTTCTATACAACTACGGCCTACGTCGAATCGCTATAGAAGACCTTAGTTGCCAAAGGACCCGCCGTCAAGGCGTGACAGTTTCTGCCACTAACACGTTCACTGCTTGGCCAACACTGAGGGCCTCAGTTGCCTGAGGCAACTCTGCTTACCACAACCGGCTGCTGCTTGACGTAATGCAGTCCTCTTCTGCGTGTTAACGTTCTAGCGTGCTAGCAATTTGAAAAGCAAAGTTAATTTGCGACTGGCTTCAGCTACTTGGGTACTCAGTTTAAATAGCTTGGTGTTGGCTCATACGGTCAAGTATTACAATCAGGAAGCGACGCGTTTCGGGCTCTTCACCCTTCATCAGGCTTCAATCCTGTGCAAACAGACCGAACCAACAAATACTCGCCATCAGTGCGAATCAAACAGCAGGGTGCAGGTTTTTGGGTGAGGACACTGGCCATGTTGCCAGTGGCTCGAACCCTGTACACAACTGCATTGCAAAAGAGCAAACCATGAGGTGTTGGTGATAAACACAGGGTGAGAGCCACTGGCAACATGGCCAGTGACCTCACCCCAAAACGGCCAGTCAGTGACTGGCCTTCACTAAAAATGACCCCAGGTTCCTGCTTTTTGTGAATGCAACAATCGGCCTTTCTGGTACCAAAGTATGCAGATCTCCACCGCCATTTGCATATGCATCCCGCAGCAACTGTTGCAGCTGCAGCTCAGGCATAAGTTGTGCATATGGCACCACCATGACAGACTCGCTGCTTGCAGCTGCAGCTTTGCTGCTGCTGCTGGCAGACAGGTACCGGTGCCGCTGTGAAAACGACACTCTGCTGGTGATGCTGGCTAGCAGACGCTGAGGATAACCCCTCTGGCGTAGCCGGTGCACAAATTTGCGCACCATGCAGTCAAACCAGTGTTCATAACTGTTTGTGACAACATACCGGATCAACTCTGCATTGATGAAGCTCCTAAACACACTAGGAGGATGGAATGAGTAAAGGTGGGATGTAAAGGTACTTGTTCAGTGCCTTTTGGTGCGTGCGCACTTTTAGGCGCACTTTTCCATCTGCATCGCAGACATCCTCCATACACTTATACACAACCAAGTCAAGAAATTCTACCTCACTGGCTGCAGCTGTATGTAATCCTGATGTTTGGCAGCAATGAGTTTAGCAATTGTACAAACTCAAGCAGTTTCTGCTTGCTGCCCCAAGGATAACAAATCCATCATCTATAAAACGCTTGTACAGAGAAGGGAAGTCGTTGCCCAGACGTTGCTTGGCAATGCTTTCGCACTCCCTGGCCAGGTAGAGTTGTGCTGCTGGTGGCATGCAGTTGGTGCCCATTGCACCCCCAAAAATTTGCCTGTAGTACTTGCCTTGCACAGTAACTACATTGTTCTTCAACACAAACTCTAAAAGCTCTGCAACCATTGCACGGCGCATGCCAGAGCCATGGACTGCTGCTGCACATGCAGCAACGCACCCAGCGTGGTCAACATTCGGGTATAAAGACTCTACATCAAAAGTCAGAAGCCAGGCATCCTTGCTTACTCGGAGCCCGTCTATCTCCCTGACCAACTGCGTTCTATCTCTAAGTACTGTGTCATATTCAGGCAGCAGGCTGTTTAATTCGTCTGCCAACCAAGTACTAACACATGTTGTGACCCACGAATGGCAGGCGGCTATTGGTCTGCCAACAATAAGGCCATCCAAACTGGCCATTTTATGCAGTTTGGGCAAGATGTAAAGGTGTGGTGGTTGCCTCATCTTCAAACCCTGCAACAAGTACTCTGACACTTTGTCCCCAAGACACCCATGGTAAATGCCAACCAACCACTTCAGTTTACTGCAGGTGGAGGTAATAACAGCTGAAAGACAATCTGTGATGTCTTCATAAACTGAGCTGTCTGACACATGCACTTGTACTGCTGCGTGATAAGCATCAGCAGGCATGAGTGACAAACAAAGGTTCTTGTCTGCTGCTTTTATCACATGCTCAGACTGTTGTCGAAAAGCACGCAAAACTGCAGCCTGAGCTGTGCTCAAGTTGCTGGTACGCTTATGCTGTTGTGACACAGCATCATAACGCGCCAAGATTGCAGACTCCACCACACTCAGGTATGCCTCCACTGCTGGAGATGCTTCCCTAGGCACAAAGTCAGGCTTTGCTACTCTGTACTTTGGGAGCGGACCTGTGTCCTGAAACATGCATCGCAAGCGAACACCACGCTGGAAACGCTGTATAGCTGAAACCAACTCCTGCCGCGTAATGCAGGGTGGTGTAGGAACAAATCTAAGACCATTATTGAGAAGCATCATAGCATCCAAAGACAGCGCTGCTTTACTCAAATTATGAGCACCCAGCAGCGGCGGCAGGGCTGAAAGAGGCACCTGCCTATCTTGCCTGGTTGCTTGTAGACGCTGTTGCTGCCGCTGCCGCTGTGCCCTGCGCCGTTGCCTGTGGCGCTTGCGCTGGCGTGCTGACAGGCAGCAATCTCCTGATGGCCCGGCTCCCTAGGCGGCCGGCTGGTCAGCTGCGGTGCAGCCGTTGGCGGCTGCACCACCGCGTGGCTGTTTTGGCCTGCCGTTGCTGTGTCCCTTGCGCTGCTGCTGTGGCGGCTGCTTGGGAGGTGCAGCTGGGGGCTGGTTGTTGTTGCGCTGCTGCTGCTGCTGCTGCTGCTGGTTGCCATTGCTGGTGCCTGCAGGTGCTGCTTTAGCTGTGTCCAGGTAGGGCGTGGCTGAGGGTGGCTCCTGGTCAGCAGCAGCATCGCCTTGCTTTCGCTTAGGCTTGCGCTGCTGCTGCTTCTTGCCAGCACCAGCTGCTGCTGCTGCCGCTGCTGCTGCTGCTGAGCCGCTGCTGTTTGAGCACTGCTGGTTTACTTGCTCCTCCAGCTTCTCTACCCGCTCGGCGTGCTTCAGCACCAAGCTCGTCAGGCCTTTGACCTGATCTGCTGCTGATGCTGTAGCTAGCTCTTCTACCTGCTGCTGCAGAGAAACTGGCGCCGCTTCTGCTTTTTTGGCATCAGCTGCTGCCTGCTTCTTCTGCCGCTTCAATGCTACCTCCTTGTGCGAGCTGCTGATGTTCTTCACAGCTGCACTGAACTCCCAATCATACTTGAGCAACTGCATGCGCTTGATCCGCGGCTCCAAACACGGAGCGCGCAAGGGGCATGGTTAGGCTGCTGATGTGCTGGTGATCCGATGCTGCTGCTGTTGTGGCCTCAGCGCTGTGCGTTGCGGCGCTGTCTGAGCATGTGGGGCAGCTCCAGGTGGCTGTGGATATGTCGTAGCTGTGGCAGTCGCGCATCTCTGCATACAGCAAAACGAGAGCAGCAGTTGCAGCAGAACAGGTTACACAGCATGGCTAAGCTACAGGCATTCGTGGGCACCCATCTTGCGCGCCTGGTGCAAGCTGTGCATGGCGCAGCCATGGAGGCTGTACACAACCAACGCCTGCGCCTCAGCTACATTGCCGTCACGTACGCCAGAAAGCTGAACTTTGCATTGCAACGCAACCTTTGGATGCTGCAGCTGCAATTTTGACTGCCAGATATGCCATGGGTGTGGGTCACAAGTGCATTGGTATACCATGCAGACTGTGCACGTTGAATTGCTTCTGCATCAGCTGACCGTCGCCGTTGAAGCCTCCCATCACGAACAGCTTTGAGCCATCCCCTGACGCCACCATCACGCTGCCACCCCGCGCCCCAACAGACGCACAGCCCGGCAGCTGCTTCCAGGCCCCTGCTGCTGGGTCGTACTGCCACAGGTCAGCCAGCCGCCCAGCAGCACCGCAGCCACCAAACACATACAGCTGGCCACCCGCTGCTGCCATTGCATGGTAGCTGCGTGCTGGCGGCGCTGACGGGGTGCCAGTGGTGGCGCTGGCGGGGCTGAGCTGTGCAGCTGACCAGGTTGCTGTGTCGATGTCGAGTGTGAAGAGGTCACATGTCGCGCCATCGCCAATGTCAACGCCTGCAGGGCAGAAGCGCGTCAGCGGCGCAGCAAACGTATCAATGATTGTGACGCTACACTGCAGGCTTGGCAAAGGTTACAACTATCTCACAACCGTGGAACAGCAACTGAGTGTGCCCTGAACTGTCGAGTCAAAACCTGCTCAAACAGCAGTAGCAATCTGTTGCTGAGCTGGGTGTCATGTAGTTGCAGCAGAACATTCTGCTGCATGCCGGGGTGCTGCTGGTGCCGATGCTGCTGGCAGCAGTGCTGACCTGTCCTGCCCCCAAAGAGGTACAGCTTGCTGCCAATGGCGGTCATGGTGGCAGCAACGCGGGGGCCTGGGCAGGCACCTGCAGGACAGCAGCGATGCAGCACCCCAACACACACGTGCACTGTTGATTCAGCAATGACGGATCAAAGACTCTGTATCAAGCAAACAAATGCATCCAGGCAGCATATTTGGTGCGGGAAAACCCGGCATTCAGCATGAAGGCAGCTGCTAGTGCTCTGGAACAGGTGATGCCCTTGATAGTCACCTGCTGTTTCCAGCTTGCTCCAGGTGCCACTTGCCAGGTCATACACGTATGTTGCAGCAGGCACCGGCACACGAGGCTGAAGTTCTCCTCCGAACATATAGATGCGCCCGTTCGCGTAAGCCATGCAATGGCTGCTCCTGGGCCCGGGGCACTCCCCAGCCTGCTGCAGCTGCTGCCATCTCGGTCCGCTCATTCTGCCTGGTTTCGTTTTCAAATGGTTACTAGGTATGAAATCTGATACTTTGAGTTCGGTATTGAGAATGCTGTCGCTTGCAGAAGCTGCGCACGCTGTACACGCGCTGAAAAGTGTTGAGAAGTGGCTCCGACACACGTCCTGAAGATCCGCCTCGGCATCACTGGTTGCGACATACAACATCCTTTCTGGTGATTGCCGTTCACTTCGCATACTTTACTTGACACACGTCAGGGTGTCACCCCCGCATGTTCACAAGCAGACCTGAGCCCCATTCGTATCATACACGAGAGCCATCGTTGTCGTTGCAGGCAGCACTGTCAAGTGCTTGTTCACTGTCCTGAAAAACCAAACAACAGTTCTGACCGGTGCACGCAAGATTGCTGGTCACAGGCAGCTGCAAAGCACTCGCAAATTCCAACAAGGCTCACCAGCACACATGACCTGAACCAGGCCTGCCATGGCCACTTCCTGGACCATACACACAGCAATAATCAGTAAACCCCATCGATTGTAGCGTGACCCAATGCGCACGCCAGCACCTGCACCAGCAATCACACATAAATGTGCAATGGACTTGTTCATTGCGGTTAATGCAGCGTAGCTGTATCCCTGCTTGCCTGGTCAAAGGCAAGCAGTGGGTGAGGTGACAGTCAAAACACGTCATTACCTCACTGCTGCCGAAGGCCACTTAGCATGCGCAGGCGTCTAGCTCTGCACGTTTCGTTGCTGTTCATGCGAACTGCAACTCGACTCGCTACTTCGGTAGCGTTTGGAGTGTTGCACACGTCGTATTTTTTATCACTTCTCTGAAATCGATCCATTAATACCTCCGAATATCTCCAGATCGTTCTTACGTATATCTGAGAACAAACTAAGGACCTGCTTTAGGTCGGCTAGAGGCAGCTGAACGCACGGCTACCTGCGGCCGTCGCGTGCTCTTTCAGCCCTTTTGGCACGCTGGGCTTGAGTTAATGCGCTTTCCGCAGTTTCTTAAGGTCAGCCATCTCCGCTTAGGGGTGTAGATAAGTGACACAAGCAGCAGGCGCCGCAGCAGCACCAGCGTCAGGCAGGAGCACCAGCGGCTGGAGCTTGTCTTCACAGTGCAGTCCCCGACAGATCGGCATTTTGCTGCACGTCAGCACGCAGCTACGTATGGCTGCTTACCTCCTCAGCATGAGGGGTTGTTTGGGCCCCAGCAACAGCAGCTGGAGCTCAGCAGGTGAAGCGCTGGCGCTGAGTGGCTGCTTTGACAGCCCCAGAAGCCACAGCAGCAGCAGCAATGGCGAGAACAGCAGCCCCATTGGCAGTGTGCGCCGTCGCAGCAGCAGCAGCAGCGCACACCTGATTGTGCGCCGCCAGTTCGGCAGCGCGCTGCGCATGGGCGCCACAACAGGCGGCTGGAGCAGCTTGCAGGCTTTCACAGCCAGCAGCAGCACTGGCAACGGAGGCATGGGCTCTGGCAGCACATCTGCTGGAGCAGCAGTGCAGTAAGCGCCCCGCGCACACAGCAGGCGAGTGTGGGGCGGCTCCCACGTAACGGCCAGTCATTAGGCTACTCGTCTGAACACCCAGCTGTTGTGTCATTAAGCAGCTGTGTGGGGCACATCATTGTGGTGCCTTTTCTTGACATCTGAGCATGGTTACCGTGCACAGCTTTCCTGAAAGCACGCCGCTGCACTGGCGCTTAGGATTGTGCGGCAAGCAGTGGCGTGCCATTGGTGCATCTTCGCATGTGCTCAGCTGGCTGCAGCATGGTGTTCCTGTAGAGTGGCTGGGTGGCCGCGCACCGCCCCCCTTTTACAAGAACCCTTTGCCATCTACCAACGCCCAAAAGCAATGGTGGTTGTGCACTGAAGCGCACCGCCTCAGCAAGTTGGGTGTGCTTACCAAGCTTGCCTCCCGCCCTGCATACTGCTCTAATGCATTTTGTGTGCCCAAGGGCAGTTCTTGGCGTCTGGCGATCAATTACAAGTATATCAACACCTTCAATGTCGCCCGCAAGTGCAGGTTTGAGACGCTGCGGTTTTTGCAGCGTTACGACTTGAGCAATGCCTTTGCTGTCAAGGCTGACATGGCAGACGCATTCTATCAGGTGCCTCTGCACGCTAGCGCAGTCGATTACTTTTGTTTTGAGTTTGCTGGCGAGTTTTATCAGATCAACTGCTTGCCTTTTGGCTGGAATAACTCGCCTTACTACTTCACCAAGGTGATTAGGCCTTTTGTTGCGCATCTGCGCTCCCCTGCGCATACACGTGTGCCGTCAGGCACCATGTACCCTGCAGCGCCTGGCAGCCGTGGCAGTGTAGCGCAGGTTGGCTGCAAGGTACTGCCCTACTTGGATGACTTTTTGTTTGTGTTCCCTGACCAGGAGACAGCAGCAGCCGGTGCTGAGTGGATCCAATCCATAATGTACTGGCTTGGCTTTACGCCCCACTCCACCAAGTCTGTGTGGGAGCCCACACAGCGGCTGGAGCATTTGGGCCTGGTTGTGGACCTGGCCCAAGGCACCTTCTGTGTGCCCCCAGCCAAGGTTGCCCGCCTCACCCGCCTGGCGCGCGGCATTGCTATTGCTGCCAGGCAGAACAAGCGCCGCGTGCCAAAGCGAGCGCTGGCTGCATTTTGTGGATATGCGCAGTCTGTGCGGCTGGCTGTCATGCCGGCCAACCTGTTTCTGCGTAGTTTGTATGACGATTGTGCGTCTGTTTCTGGCTTGAATGGGACTGTCAGCATCTCCCGCCAGTCCTTCCGTGATCTTGAGTGGTGGGCGAGCATCCCTGTGCAGCATTTGTCGTCGCCTATTCGGTTGCGCCCGGCTACTGTTGATTTGTTTGTTGATGCATGTCCCACAGGCTGGGGCGCTGTGCTGCCTGTCCTGGGCGACAGCCCTGAAGGGGTTGCTCACGGCGCCTGGTCTGCTGCTGAAGCGTGCATGCACATCAACCAGCAGGAGATGCGAGCTGTGCGCATGGCTCTGCTGTCTTTTGAGCCTGTGGTGCGCGATCGTGTGGTGAGGCTGCATGAAGATAACACGGTGACAGAGTCTGTTTTGGGGCGCTTTG
>CADDIJ020001319.1:0-26441 GCA_902809745.2 Tetradesmus lagerheimii | reverse complement strand
GTTGAGGAGGACCCAACTATCCGTGCGATAGATGACCTCTCCCTTCCTTCGGGGATCCCGAGTGGGTTGAACGGATGAAGGGGGTACTTCACAAGTACTCAGCCATCTTTGGCAAACTGCCAAAAGGTGTACCTCCATCCCGAGGTGTGGAACATGAGATTGAGCTGGAGCCTGGTGCCAAGCCCCCTTACCTACGTATTTATCACATGAGCCCTTTGGAGCTGGCGGAGGTCAAGCGACAACTAACGGACCTGATTAACATGGGGTTCATCCAACCTTCCAAGTCGCCGTATGGAGCACCCATTCTTTTTGTTCCTAAGAAGAGTGGTAAGCTTCGTATGTGCATTGACTATCGGGCGCTGAACAAGATAATGGTGAAAAATCGCTATCCTTTGCCTCGCATTGACGAGCTGATGGATCAGCTTCATGGGGCGACGATGTTCAGCAAGCTTGATCTTCAGAGTGGCTATTGGCAGATCCGCATTGCTGAGCAGGATGTGCCAAAAACCGCGTTCCGGACGCGTTATGGTCACTTTGAGTGGATGGTTATGCCTTTTGGGTTGACCAACGCACCCGCAACTTTTCAGCATTTGATGAATAAGATTTTGCAGCCATATCTTGATAAGTTCGTGGTGGTGTACTTGGATGACATCTTGATCTTTTCCAAGACATCTGAGGAGCATTTGGAGCACGTGGCTAAGATGCTCGCGGTTTTGAGGGAGAATCAGCTTTATGTGGGGCTTGACAAATGTGCATTTGGGCTCAGCGAAATCGACTTCTTGGGACATGTCGTCAGTGCCGACGGCATTAAGCCAGATCCCAAGAAGGTGGCAGTGGTTACAGAGTGGCCGACACCTGGCACTGTGCGTGAAGTGCGAGGTTTTCTCGGTTTGACTGGTTACTACCGGTGCTTCATTCAGCACTATGCTCAAAAGGCGTACCCGTTGACGGAGTTCACCAAGGAGAGCATCAAGTGGCACTGGCGGGATGATGTAGAATGTTGGGCCTTCGACGAGCTCAAGAAGGCATTGGTGTCCGCACCTGTGCTGGTGACGCCTGATCCGAGCTTGCCTTATGAGGTCTACACCGACGCCTCCAAGTTTGCGCTTGGAGCGGTACTACTTCAAAATCAGGGTAAGGGCTTGCAACCCGTGGCTTATCTGTCACGGAAGCTCTCGCCAACAGAGCGCAACTACCCCACTGGAGATCGGGATATGCTTGCAATCTACTACGCTCTACAACAGTGGCGTTGCTATCTGGAAGGAGTTCCCTTCAAGGTCAACTCTGATCACCTGAATCATACTTGGTTCAACAAGAAGCAGGATCTTTCTCGACGACAGGCCAAGTGGAGTCAGTGGATCGAGTCGTACTACAGTGGTACAGAGATTGCTTACAAGGAGGGAGCTAAGAATTTGTCAGATCCTCTGTCACGGCGCCCGGATCTCGCCTCAATTGAGCTTGCTACGGCATCTGTGCCTAGCAACTTGAAAGTGGAGATTCAGGCTGGATATGAGAAGGATCACTACTATGATGACGTGATGCCAGGTCTGTGGATGCATGATGGGTTGTGGTACTTCCAGGATCGCGTGGCTATCCCAGCAATTCCCGAGCTCAGGAAGCGCATTATTGCCGAGTGCCATGACTGTCCAAGTGCAGGACATCTTGGCCACACCAAGACCCTGCAACGTGTGGCCAGGAGATTATGGTGGCCGCACATGAGCCGTTCTGTCTATTCTTATGTTGTGGCATGTCCTTCATGTCAGCGCAATAAGCCTGTGATGCAGCGACCTCTTGGTCTTCTCCAGCCTTTACCTGTGCCTACGGCAAAATGGGAGCAGATTACCATGGATTTGATCACAGATCTGCCTGTTACCAAGGAGGGGCATGATGCGGTGGTGACCTCTGTGGATCGCCTGACAAAGATGGTCCACTTTGCACCCACCACTAAGACTGCAGGAGCGGAGGCGATCGCCAACGTATTTGTGCGTACATGGTATAAGCACCATGGTTTCCCTCGTGTCATTATCTCTGACAGGGATCGGCGGTTTCTGAGCCACTTTTGGCAGGCATTGTTCAAAGCTCTTGGCACTGAGCTGCGGTTTTCTACAGCTTTTCACCCGCAGACCGATGGCCAGAGTGAGCGTGCGAACCGCACCTTGGAAGAGGTGTTACGCCACTTTGTTTCACCTCGCCAGGATGATTGGGACGATTACCTAGATTTGGCGGAGTTTGCTATCAATGATTCAGTCAGTCCTTCTACGGGCTACACGCCTTTCTATTTGGCGTATGGTCAGAATGTGTCCTCATCTATTGATTTGGCAGATGTGATCGTGCCAGCAGCGCAGATGCGTGCTCAGGAAATGACGGAGTCTGTCCGACGCAATTGAGCATGCCAAGGCCAAGCTTCGGGAGTCCCATGAGCGCCAAGCGCGCGCAGCCAACAAGGAGCGACAACACTACCTGTTCCAAGTCGGAGACAAGGTGAAGCTGTCCACAATCAACCTCAATTCACCATCCACGATGAGCAAGAAGCTCGCAGCTCGCTTCATTGGCCCCTTCACGGTGGAGAAGGTCATCAATCCGGTGGCCTACAAGCTGAAGCTTCCTGCTTCACTCAAGATTCACCCTGTATTCCACATCAGCTTACTCCGGCCATGGAAGGAAGATGCGCAGTTCCCTGACCACAAAGGACACTCTGCACCCGTGCTCGTGTACCCTGATGACGACCTGTGGCTGGTAGACAAGCTCCTTGACAAGCGGCGTGAGCGAGTCGGCCGGCGCTGGATTATCAAGTACTTGATCCGTTGGCTCAATTGTGGCCCAGAGGATGATTCATGGGAGCCAGCAAGCAACATTGAGCAGAGCTTGATAGATGAGTATGAAGCCTCTCATCATGCAACCCCAGAGCAGGAGGTGGCTACCCGCAGCACACGCAGGCAAGTGCGTCGACGTGGCTGATGGGTAAGCAACGAGGACGTTGCTCCTTGGGGAGGGGGCATGATGTAAAGTTGAAGGAACCGGAAGTTTCTAGAAGGTTCTAGAAGGTTCTAGAAGGTTCGGGATGTTTCCAGAAGGTTCCAGATGTTCCAGAAGTTCTAGAAGTCTCCGGAAGGATGTAGATGTTTCCGGAAGTAGTATGTTCTAGGATTGTCTAGAAGCTTCCTTGGTCCAGAATGTTCCAATTGTAGGCAGTTGAGGAGGCGTTGTAGGTTTTTGCCAAGGCTATAAATAGAGGGGGCCTCTCCTCACTCAACAAGAAGTATTCACTCAAGAAGTCTTTCCATCAGACCTCTCAAGTCCTCGTAGCCTCGTCTATTGTGTGAAGCCTTCCCTTGGTAACTAAATGAGCCTTCTATACAACTACGGCCTACGTCGAATCGCTATAGAAGACCTTAGTTGCCAAAGGAGCCGCCGACAAGGCGTGACAAGGCTTCAGGGCCCCACCAACGACATTTGAGAGCTCACTGGTCATGTCAGATCCCTCCTCGGTGCCAACTGTCCCCTTTTGTTCGCAGCACCCATCACACGTTCACACTTGTGGACATCCACAGGAGGCCCCAGATGGCGCCGACGCTCGCTGAGCTTATAGATTGTTTGATGACAAATCGTTTTAGGGGGGGAGGACAGGGGGTTTTGTTGCGCCGTTTGAGAGAAAATCGCTTTCGAAGGGTCTACTGCTGCCCGTTCTCCCACCAGGGGCCACCAATTGGCTCCAGGCCCTCACAGATGAAGCCCCTAATTTAGCTGTTTACAATTAAGGCGTGCTGGCGGCCTGCCGGCGTGAGTCGCGCCTGTTTTTCCCCAAAACAGGACCCCACCCTATTCTTTTAATATATAGGACTAGCGTGACACCCGTGGCATGATGCCACGGCCATGCACACATGTGAGCAAGGTTTTTGATGCTCTCGATCGTTTGTATGTTGTTGGGCGCTTGAGGGCGTAAGGTCCATGACATGGTGCACATCAGAGTGGCTTCTTGGCCCTACTGGCTTCTTGGAGCCAAGGCTTCTGAAGTGTGTACTGCTGCCCTTTCTCTGACCAGGGCCCTCCGCCTGCCCCGAGGCCTTCACAGATGATGCCCCTAATTTAGGTGATTATGATAGCGCGCAGCGTCCTCTGCCTGTCTTTGATGCTCTCGATCGTTTGCATGTTGTTCGGCGCTTGAGGGCGTAAGGTCCATGACATGGTGCAGATTGGGATGTTGACGTTGCGTAGAACGCATGTGGCGTTCCATGGCTCGAAATGTGCATGCCTGGGAACAACCACCCATCACACGTCTCACACTTGTGGACATCCACAGGAGGCCTCCGGTGGCGACGACACTTGCTGAGCTTATAGATTGTTCGATACCAAACCTTTGTAGGGGGGAGGACAGGGGGGTTCGCCGTTTGCGAGATACAGGCTTCTGCAGGGTCTGCTACTGTCCTGCCCGCCAGGGCCAACCAACTGGCCTCAGGGCCCCACCAACGACATTTGAGAGCTCACTGGTCATGTCAGATCCCTCCTCGGTGCCAACTGTCCCCTTTTGTTCGCAGCACCCATCACACGTTCACACTTGTGGACATCCACAGGAGGCCCCAGATGGCGCCGACGCTCGCTGAGCTTATAGATTGTTTGATGACAAATCGTTTTAGGGGGGGAGGACAGGGGGTTTTGTTGTGCCGTTTGAGAGAAAATCGCTTTCGCAGGGTCTACTGCTGCCCGTTCTCCCACCAGGGGCCACCAATTGGCTCCAGGCCCTCACAGATGAAGCCCCTAATTTAGCTGTTTACAATGAAGGCGTGCTGGCGGCCTGCCGGCGTGAGTCGCGCCTGTTTTTCCCCAAAAACAGTACCTCCAAGTTGTCATCTTATATATATAGACTAGCGGGCAACCCGTGGCGATGCCACGGCCATGCACACATGTGAGCAAGTTTGATATTTACATCAGGCTAACCACGACCATACCGCTACAGTGCTGCGCATCCCAACGTTTGTGATTGGACTCGGCCCAACACAACTTATAAGGCATCCCCACCTGACGGGGAATCGCAACCTACGCAAGGTGAATGGCATACTTGAGTCTGAAGGGGTAATACCAAGGCGTGGTATACACACAACCTCACCCTTGGAGGGACCTGTGGCAACCCTTGCCTCAATAACACGGTCTCCCAACCGTGTGACAATCAAGCGGGTACCATTAGCAAGCCCGCCACTCAAGTTCCTCAGCAAAATTATGGGGCACCCCACCTGCAACGACAACTTGTGAGGGGGCACTCCCGAGAAATTCAAACTGTTTAAAAATTCAGTGGGATACAATCCCCCACCCCCCTCCCCCACGATCCCATCTGCACTCAAATACTCCCGCTGAGGGGCAGGATGGGCACCATCCCCCCCACCTGCAGCTGCAGGCTGCGATGCTGCTGCTGCTGCTGACTGACGACGCCGACGCCTGGCCGCTGTGGCCTGTGCACGCTGCTGGTTTTGTGATACTCTGTGACGCTGCTGACTGGCTGCGAGCTGAGCACGCCGGCGTTCCCCTGCTGCTGCCAGCAAAGGGTCTGGCGGTCGGGTTTGCTGCATGCGCTGCATGAACCGCTGCTGCAAGCTGGGAAGTTCAGCCCTTGCATGTGGTGCTCCTGCAGGGACCTGTGGTGAAAGACACGCTGCAGCAGACAGGCGGTCAGGCACAGGCGGTCAGTACAGCAGTGAAGAAGGACAGGTTGCTGATCAGTCCAAGCCCGAGAGCCTGTCCAAGCCAGAGTTGCAAGCAGCAGCCCAGCAAGACCTACAGCAAGCAGATGCGCCTTACCTGCTTGATAGCGCGCAGCGTCCTGTGCCTCCCGTTGTTGCTCTCGGTCGATTGCATGTTGCTGGGCGCTTGAGGGCGTAAGGTCTATGACATGGTGCATCTCATGAGTTGACGTGTTGCGAAGAACGCGGTAGCAGTTGCTGACGGGCCCTATTGCTTTGGCTTTGGCAACCACCCCTCACACGTTTCACACTTGTTGACATCCACAGGAGCCCTCAGCTTTCTGAAGTTGCAGTTTATTCGACAAAGATTTGTTTTAGGGGGGGAGGACAGGGGGTTTTATCGCACCAGGTACTCTCGCGAAAAAGATTCGCAGTTGCTCTCACGCCTGTCACACTTGTTGACATCCACAGGAGGCCTCTGATGGAGCCGACGCCCGCTCAGATGATAGATTACCCAACAGGGATCCGTTTTAGGGGGGGAGGACAGGGGGTTTTATTGCGTCGTTTGCGAGCGAAAGGCTTTCAAAGGGTCTACTGCTGCCCGTTCTCCCACCAGGGGCCATGGACTGGCCCCAGGCCTGCACAGATGATGCCCCTAATTTAGCTGTTTACAATGAAGGCGTGCTGGCGGCCTGCCACTGCCCAACGCGCCTGCTTTCTTCCAAAAACAGTACCTCCAAGTTGTCATCTTATATATATAGATTATTATTATTATTAACCATGATGCATCACTGATCATTATCGGCGGCCGCTGGGTGGCCCGGCCGGGCTGGTGGCACCAGTGTCAACTTCACAACCAGGTCACGCGGCAACGGCATCATGGCTACGTATACGTGTCTGTAACCCACCACGGTTGAAAACCCCGTTCTGAATGGTGACCATAGACTCAAGGCTGGCTGATTCGACAGTCAGTCAGTCAAATGCTTTTGTAAGCCTTCATGTAGTCACTACATGGCATGCGTCACACTGTGAGATTATCATCTCATTAGCTCGCCCATTTGGAGAGCCAATACTATAGTATGATACTATCATAGTATCGCAATGATTGCGGCTCATTGCCCGTTTGGTAGCCAGTGACAGGATCACTGATACTATCAGTGATGGCATCATTGGCAACTTGAAGGCAAGGGCCTTGCAGCGGAGCCACAGGCTAACAACTTGAACTACTGATAGTTCAAGCACAGACTCTGTGCTGAGTCAGCAACGCATGTAGAAAGTAAGCGGTATTGTGTTACACCACATGTTCAGTGAACGGTTGAGGCGGATCCTGGATTCACATACATGCCATGCAACTGGTGACCACCTGGTCTGCAGTTCTGCAGTGCTGTAGCGTGAGCCTGCGGGCTAAGCCATCATGATGTGCTACCCAGCTTGCAATACACATGGCAGCCTGTCAGACACCCTCTCTGTACAGAGAGGAAAAGTCCTGCAACTGCGGCAGCAAGGGTCTGGCACACCTGAAGCCGCATGCCTACTCAGCGCCTGTGGTGCTGCACAGCAGGGACCTACTGCCGCAGCCCGCCTACTATGCTACTGTACATTCATCAGTCTGTACTAGCCATCACTGAAATTATCTAGCTTCTCCATCTCATGTCCAGACAAAGCCTCCGCAACCCAGCCAACCGCGATGCTGTTACACACCAACCAGCGGTGGTGCTGCTGCAGCGCACTGCATTGCTGTCAGTCAGTGCTGCTGAGCGCCGCCGAGCTTCCGTGTGAGCCAGCATAGCGCCAGCCGTCAGGCCAGCCGCATTAGTCCACAGCCATGGAGCTGCCTGCAGCAGTACCATGTGCGATAGGCGCCAACGATTGACAGCACAGCAGAAGTCAGTGCGTGGTGAGTACCAGCGAAGCAGAAGGGAGGCAGTGAGTGGTAACAAGCAGCTACACCGAAACAACAGCCGGTAAATTTCTGCTGTTCACAACACACCCCAGGTACCAATCCCCTGATGAAGAAACACACGCGCTCTGAGCATGCAGGCTGACACACTGCAGCCGCAGCAACCCACCCCTCCCACCCAGCCCCATGCGCAGCAACCCCACGCCACACCACGCCCGCGCACCTGCCAGGATGCGCTCGATCTTTGCAAACTCCCACTCCTTGTTCCTTCTTCAACATGAACACACGCTGCCTAAGCATGCAAACACACACAGCAGCTGCAGCAACAAACACCCCTCCCACCCTCTGCCTCAACCCCACGCACAGCAACACGCCACACACGCCCGCGCACCTGCCAGGATGCGCTCGATCTTTGCAAACTCCCACTCCTTGTTGCAGAGCGGGCAGGCGCTGCGCGTCTTGAGCCAGCGCTGGATGCAGTCCAGGTGGAACACGTGCCCGCAGCAGCCCCACGCGATGCTGAGCCCAGGGTGGTCCGGGTCACCTGGGGGGGGTGGGAAACAGCAGTGCAGATAAAGTTAAACACTGAACAGTTGTTCAGCAGTGTTGACAGCTGATGATGCAGTCCAGGTGGAATACGTGCCCGCAGCAGCCCCACGCGATGCTCAGGCCAGGGTGGTCCGGGTCACCTGGCAAAAAGGGGGGGCAAGGAGGGTGGGAAGCAGGATGGGCACACAGCAGGAGGGCAGGACATTAGGCGGTGCAATGGGTGCAGCAAACAGGTGCGCACGGTACAAGAGCTTAGTTTACACTGCAGTCCAGCTGGATGCACCACTGCGGAGAGGGTGCGCAGCAGCCCCACGCGATGCTCAGCCCAGGGTGGTCTGGGGCACCTGGGGGGGGGTGTAAAACAGGATGGATACACACAGCATGTGAGCAAGAGGTCAGGCGGTGCAATGGGTGCAGCGAATGGGTGCTCAATGACGCAGATTTATTTACGTTGAAGTCACGCTGGCAGCAGCACTGCTATTAACCCCGCGCAAAGCTCAGCCCAGAGTCCCAGCCCTTGGTTACACCAAGACTCCTGCTGCCCTGAGCACCTAGACCTCAACCCTGATGCAGTCCATACATTCCCTTTATGTGCTCCCCCGTTTGTATCAGGCCCTAGAACGCTGCTTAACAGGCAGCCGATCCAAAGCCCGCGCCACCCCCCTCACTGCTGCCATCTCCGTTGTCACGCCTAGGCGTGGGGGGGGCCGTTGCCGAGGCCGCACGGGCTGTCTTCGAACTTGAACGTGTAGTCCTCCGACACACAGGACTACACATTCAAATTCGAAGACAGCCCGTGCCGCCCCGGCAACGGCCCCCCACGCCTAGGCGTGACCACGGACATGGCAGCGGTGTTGACTACGCGGCGCTAGCCTATACTAAACCGCTCTAACACGCATCAAGAATGTGCGAAGTGGCGCTCGACTTGGTTAGCCTGCTGTAACACGCATGAGGTGTTGGCTACGCGGCGCTAGCCTATTCATAACCGCTCTAACACTCGTTAAGAATGTGCTGAGTGGCGCTAACTAAGCCAACAACATTACTAGAACTACAGTAGTAACGCTTGATGATACGATAGAGCCAGAAAATTATTTTAAAATTATAGATTTGACAGCGATTTTCGTGCATTTTTGGCAAATTGACAGGCTAGGGTTCAGACAAGGTTTTTGCTTATATCACACGGCAGATGTCCGCTGCAGGAGCATGAACGCACGATATGTGTTAGATAAAGCTTATATATCTGTTTCAAGCCGCGCAGCGGAGTCAGTGAGTCTGTTTTGACCGGGGAAACCTCCCGATCGAGGGAAAATATGCATGTTTCGAGAATGGACAAAATCGAGCTAAAATATGCAGCAATGATATGACATTCCCAAAAATAGGAGTTCTGTCAATTCATCATGTGTTACTACGGTATCATGAAAACTTCAACTTGAACCATTTGCTCAGCGGCTCTAGCATGTACTAACCCACTCTACCAAGTGCAAAGTGTGTAGCATATTGTTGGGCTTCTCCGACCTTGTTGAGTTCCAACAGTTGGAGGGGGGAAACGGTGTACACACAGCAGGTGGGCAAAAGTCAGGCAGTGCAACGGGTGCTCAATGGTGCGAAAGCTGGGTAAAAGCTTGAAGTCCAGCTGGCTGCAGCAGCGCTGAGCAGCTGCTAAGCAGCGCCACGCAATGCTCAGCCCGGGGTGGTCCGGGTCACCTGGTGCGGGGGGGAGGAGGGGGGGCCAGGGGGACACAGCAGGTGGGCAAGAAGCCAGCCAGTGCAACGGCTGCTCAATGGTGCGAAAGCTGGGTGAAAGCTTAAAGTCCAGCTGGCTGCAGCAGCGCTGAGCAACTGCTAAGCAGTGCCACGCAATGCTGAGCCCAGGGTGGTCGTGTTCACCTGGGGGGGGGGAGGGGGGCAAGGGGGACACAGCAGGTGGGCAAGAAGCCAGCAAGTGCAACGGGTGCTCGATGGTGCAAAAGGTGGTGCAAGAGCTTGAAGTCCAGCTGGCTGCAGCAGTGCTGAGCAACTGCTAAGCAGCGCCACGCAATGCTCAGCGCCGAGTGGCCGGGGCCACCTGGTGGGGTAAGGGACAGCGCTGGTGCACGGCAGTAGCGAGCCACTCTGAACAGTACGGGGCACAGCAAATAGTCGCTCAACAGTGTTGATATGTCTTGAGCATGATGCAGTCCAGGTGGAACACGTGAACACAGCAACCCCACACTATGTACAACCAGATCAGAACAGGGACAGTGTTCCTGCAAGCCCAGCTCGCGCTGCTTTGCAGCGTGCCACCCACTGCTGCAGCTTGCAGGAATGCCAAAACCAACTAGCTCTCACTCGAGAGATGCCCAAAGGTAACATACGTACTCTTGGGAAGGCTCGGCACTCGATGCTGGGCTCGTACATTCACACCAACCTACTGCAAACCCACAATAGCACAGGCGGTCCTGCTGCAACCCAGACATGCTTACTGTGCCACCCTGCTGCCTTTTGCAGGATGATCATTAGCAGGTGACATCTTTACTTTAAACACTGTAACCGTCTGTTTACCGCAGTCCGCACCTGTGGGGTTGGCCTGGTACTCGATGCTCGGCTCGTACAGGTTGTTGCGGCAGATGGCGCAGGTGTCAGTGCAGATGGCCCACGACCACATCGCAACCGCGTTCCACTTCTTGATCTCGAAGCGCTTGCCGCCTTTGCCACCTTTGCCTGCCTTGCTGCTGGGCCCTGCGCCCTCCGACGCCTTGGGCTGCTGCTGCTCAGTCTCCATGTCCTGCGTGTCAGCCATGCTGCTGCTACTGCTGCGCTAGCTGATGACGTGCAGTGCTGCTACGGCCTACCCAGCCCTGCAGGAACACATGCAGCAGCAGTTATGATTGATATAACATATTCTTTGGACGCGGACCTGGCTCGACAATGCTTCCACAAGCATGCAGAAGTGCGAAGAGGGTGTGCAGCAGGTTCACACTGCTGATTGCCTCGTCTGCAGCGACTGAGCTTATGCATGGGCCCTCTATGAAAGCAAACGTATGTGTGTATCACTGATCAAAGAACACTGCTACCGCACAAGCGCACAGCGGCCTATGCTCGCTCGTTCCCCAGGCCAGCATCCCACCTCAGCTTCCTGGCGAGCAGCGGCCTCAGGACACGCCTAGCTAATGCTTGATCGCCACGAACGCCTGAAATTCAGCGGACAACACGTCTGCTAGGCACGCTGTTGTGTAAACTGTCTGAAACTACTTGTCCTGCCACACGAACAACACAGCACACGTTGCTCACAACGTCTTCCAACCCACATCTGGTCGCTCATGTAGCTTGCACGCTTTGGTATTGGCGCGCTCGAGCACGCTGTACCATCGCACAAAGCCCTTGCTGACTGATGTTACTCTGCAAGCTCTGTACTTTCCATCAGGTACTATCTTCGTTTCTTTCCACCACAGCGCACGCCCTTAGCGTCGTCCAGTTCACCCTTCCAGCAGCAGCAGCCTGGCAGTAGCAGCAGCAGCAGCCCAGCAGAAAACTTACAGTATGAGTCTTTCCAGCGACAGTGAGGACGAACAGCTGCTTCCTAGTCAGCAGGACGAGGAGTGGGAGGAGTGGGACGGAGACGAGGAAGAAGATGACGCCACACGCAGCCTGTTCTGTGATACAGTGCTGCCTAGTCCTGAGGCGGCATTTGAGTATGATGCAACACACTACGGCTTTGACATACGTCAGTTCAGGATTGAGGTAGGCACTTGAGCAGGTGCTGAGGTGCTGTGCACGAGTGGCAGCAGCACAGCTGAAATTCGTGTGTGCGGCAGCTGCCAGGCCATGGGCAGCCTGATGAAGCCTAGCAGTGAAAGATTGCAGGATCATCATTGCAGGAGGCTCAAACTGCAAAGACAGAGCAGCAAAAAGCAGTACTTACATGTCTAGATGGGGCCCCTGCCACCATGGCTGAATATGCTTGAACCTCAGGCCTAGCAGGCATGAAATGTGAGGCACCGCACCAACATCACATGCACCTTGACAATATGCCTGCATTATGTTACATATTTCATGTGTGTAGCAACAGCAACACTGGTCGGCCATGCATGGCTGTAACACTGCAAACCTATGATGCAACAACCAGGCTGGCTGCATTCTTATACCACAAATTGCACAGCGGCAGCAGCATAGCTCTCGACAGTGTCAATGCACAGATGCTCTCCTTCACACCTTTCTACAACATAAACTGGGGTGGCTCATACCATCTGAGATGGTGACTGGACCCACATGTAACTACTCTCTCTCATAAACAAGTGCGGTTGCTGCTGCTGCCATGCCGTGTTGCAGAGGCGGCTGGATGACTATGACACCATCCGTGTCATCAACTTCATACGCCGTGAAGTAGCAGCAGGCAGGGACCCACTGCCTGCACTGGTCGCATCAGGCCAGCAGCAGCAGCAGCAGCAGGAGTGTGAGGCTAAGCCCTGGGCTGGTGATGAGTTTTTAAACCCCACCCTGCCAGATGACCCACTGATCACGTATGATTATGAGGAGCAACAGCCGCTAGAGCAGGAGATGGCGCAGCTAGGCATCAACAGGTGGGCAATGAAGCGTGAACGGTTATTGAGCTGCGTTGTATGTGCTGCAGTGCGTGCTTCCAAACATGCTGAGATGGATCAGCAGCTGCGACAGGGGCTAGTGCAGCCTGGCATGCACACTGTGCATTTGTATACAAGCAAGTGGTTGCCAGCGACCCAGGCGCCGGTGAAATCGAGGCCTAATGAACGTGAAGTGTTTTACAAGGACAGGCTCTGTGTCAGAGCAGCTGCTGGACCAACATAGCATGGTGGTTTGAGGCTAGTATGCAGTGCAGAACAGTGCAGTGCCCAGTGCCTGATGGATCTCAGACATTGGCAAGGCAGTACACACCGTGGCAGCAGATGGATGAGCATCAACACGTCAGGGTGGCGGGCCGCGAATAAGCAAGCATGGTGCATATAAACACATGCCCTACAGGATGATGTGCATTGCCTGGCATACAGCACCACCTGGTAACTTGTAAGCCACAATATATTAGGCCAGCTTGGACCACATGCAGCATGGCAAAGAACAGATTTTGACGGATCCTGGACACCAGGTCCTGGACACCAGGTAAAAGCAAGCTGCGCACCTGCAATGCATAGCTGAACCAGAAGGGACCCGCTCAGACCTCTTAGTTCTCCGAGTGGGCTGTCCATGCAAGCAAGCCGTCCAGCATGTCACCGTCTCACGTACCTGTAGGCACAAAAGATGTGCTGCGTTTAGTACTGTTGCCCATCCAGTAGCTGTGCAACTTTGTCCGTGCACATGCCTGGTCGACCCACCTCCAACACTGCCGCTCTTGTATTCACGCAGCAGCCAAGGGGCATCCAGCAGTGCAGCAGCAGCAGCAGGCACAGATGCAGCAGCAGCAGCAAGCCAGCTGGCTGCGCTGTCGCGTGAGAATCGCGAGTTGAAGCTGCGCCTTGCTGCACTGATGGACGCCGCACTGCCCGCAGAAGTGAGGGAGGAGATGCGGCAGGCAGCAGCAGCAGACACAGCAGCTGGAGCAGGTCCCAGCAGCTGCGCTGCAGCAGCAGCGGTTGCGGGCAGCAGTAGCAGCAGCAGTTCTGCAGGTGAGGGTGGAGGTGGTTTGCGGCGCAGCTTTGCGTGTTGCCTGTGATGTGCTGTTGTGTGTCTGTGCGCCCAGCTGATGGCGGCAGGTGGATAACACAAGTGCGCATTATCCTGGCATGCATGCATGAAAGCTCCAGCGCTGCATCTTCCTGAGTGCTTACTCAAATCGGCACACAACCTGACTTCAAGTGCCTGCTGCCTGCTGCCGCTGGGCCCTGACCTGTTACTGCTGTGTCCAACGTGTGGTGCCGCAGCCGCTGGTGCCGCCTCAACATCAACATCAGTGTCGCTCGCAGGCGTTGGCGCTGGTGCTGCTGCTGCTGCCGTTGATGCTCAGTACTTTGACTCCTACAGCGGCTTTGACATCCACCAGGAGATGCTCAGCGACAAGGTGAGGGCATGCTGCTGTTAGAAACAGTTGCCACTGTGATTTTCACGCACAACTGACTAGTTGTCAGTAAGTCAATGGTTGTAAGTCGATATGGGGTGTAGTAGCGAATATGACAAGGGACAAAGGTGCGTGCACCACATGATTGCAGCAGTAGTTCCCGGTGTAAACAGGGTGAAACCAGGAGAATCTCAGCGACAAGGTGCGGCCCTGCTGTTACAACAACAATAACAGGTGCTGCTGCGACCTTGACGCACGACTGACCAACTGTCAGCACGCCAAAGGTTGTAAGCCCATCTGGGGTGTAGCAGCGGAACATGATCAGGACAACAGGCGTGCATCAAGGATGCGAATGAGTGCAGCAATATGGTTTCTGGTGTCAACATGGATGACACGAGGAAGAGTGTGTGAGCGCGTTTTGCAGAACTGAGCTACATGACACTGTCCCAATGTGGCAAACGTCTCTACTGCCGGCTGTGTGCCTGTATCACCCCCTGCTGGCTGCAGCCCTGCAGCTGTATGACACTGTGTGAGCGTGCCAAACGTCTCTGCTGCCGCCGTTGTGCCAACTTTGTACCTGCGTCACTCCCTGCTGGCTGCAGCCCCGCAGTGAGGCCTATCGTGACGCGCTCACCCGCAACCCTGGCCTTCTGCCAGCTAACCATCCCTTGCTGCTGCCATTGCTGTTGTGCCTGTTCAATTCGCTGCTGTGCAGCCGCGCAGTGAGGCGTACCGCGACGCGCTCACCCGTAATCTTGGCCTGCTAAAAGGTGCCATCCCTTGCTGCTGCCGATGTTGTTGTGCCTGTTTAATTCGCTGCTGGCTGCAGCCCCGCAGTGAGGCGTACCGTGACGCGCTCACGTGCAACCCTGGCCTGCTGCGCAGCGCACAGCTGCTGGATGTGGGCTGCGGCACGTGCTGCCAACCTCTACCACAGGAAACTGTCCCAACCTGCCAGCTGACCATCCCTTGCTGCTGCCAATGTTGTTGTGCTGTTTAATTCCCTGCTGTGTGCAGCCCCGCAGTGAGGTGTATCGTGACGCGCTCACGCGCAACCCTGGTCTATTAAAAGGTGCCCGGCTGCTGGATGTTGGCTGCGGCACCTCCATCCTGTGCCTGTTTGGGGCGCAAGGGGGCGCAGCAAGCGTGGTGGGACTGGACGGCAGTGCACGCATCGCCAATTGTGCACGGCAGGTGAGAGGCAGGGCTTCGTTTACAACCTGACTTGCTGCTCAAGAGCCAACACGTTGTTGGATCTGGGTTCTAACCCAGGCACTAGGTTTGGTTCTGGCTTTGGCTCTGGCCAGGGGTTAGTAGCGCGCATTCGGCTGCAACTGATCTGCAGGCTACCGGCAGCCGCCAGCAAATTTTTCTTCCATGACGCTCGTGGGTGCTGCTGCGCTTGTGTTGCTGCTTTAGTCGTGGGTTGTGATGCACCAGCATGTCTGTGCAGCCCCTCTCCTAGGGCAGGGGCGGTGCGTGCGTAGATCTGTGTTGAATGAGTGTAATTACATGTTGGTTCAGTCACCGTCTTAGAAGGTATGAGCCACCCCAACGGCATTGACTTGCCGCCCATGATACATCGCTGAGTTTTAAGCTGCCTGCCTATTAAAACCATCAAATGTCAAAGGTCACTGCACAGGGTTGGTCCCCGTTGGTGCTGCTGTCGGACTCATCCCCGATTCTGTGCATGCTGTGCATGGCTGCAGGTGGTAGCCGCCAACAAGCTCGACGCTGGCTGTGGTGGCCCGGTTAGCATCATCGCAGGACGTGTAGAGGAGGTGGCAGGCATTGGACATGACAAGGTGCGTGGGTTGGTTGCGGCATATGGTGGTTCATATGGTGTTGGGGAGCTCTCTTTCAGTGTGCATTCTGTGTCAGCTTTGTGACATGCACCAGGAGATTCGGGACACACTGTCAGTGTGCCGATGGCCGTGACAACGTGTGGAGTGTGAATGTAGCAGTAGTGGTTTCTGGTGTGAGAGATGGGGCGCTGGCTCAAGTGGCCCGGTCAGCATCATTGCAGGACGTGTGGAGTTGGCAGGCATTGGACATGACAAGGTGCGCTGATGCTATGTGTCATATGGCCTCACCCTAAAACCTGAGCCTGCCAGTATTGTTGCGCCTGATGGCATATACTTGTTTGCGCTTGTGCTGTGCACACAACAGCCTGATGATGCGACCACGAGTCCAAAACGCGTCGCTTTATGTGTAACAGTACTTACAAGCAGTAGACAAGACATTTAAAGGGTTGTTGAGCAGTGGCAGCCAGTCAGCACAAACCCCACAGAAAAACAGGCCGTGTGGAGGAGGTGGCAGGCATTGGACATGACAAGGTGCGTGCGTTGGTCGTGGCGCATGGTGCTTTGTATGGTGTTGGGGAGCCTTTCAGTGTGCACTTCGTGTCGGCGTTGACATCCGCCAGGAGATGCACGACAACTGTCAGTGTGCTGATGGTCGTGACAACGTGCAGAGTGTGATGTAGCAGTGGTTTCTGGTGTGAAAGATGGGGCGCTGGCTCAAGTGGCGCCATCAGCATCATTTCAGGCCGTGTGGAGGAGGTGGCAGGCATTGGGCATGACAAGGTGCGTTGGCTGGTTGCGGCATATGGTGCAGTGTTTAGTGCTGCATATGGTGCTGGGATAGTTTTCAGTGTTGTGCTCAGCGAGATGGCAGGTCCGATGGTCGTGACAACGTGCGGAGTGTGATGTAGCAGTGGTTCCTGGTGTGAGAGATGGGGCGCTGGCTCTGGTGGCGCCATCAGCATCATTGCAGGCCGGGGGTGGCAGGCATTGGACATGACAAGGTGCGTGGGTTGGTCGTGGCATATGGCCTCACCCTAAACCCTGAGTCTGCGAGTATCGTTGCGCCTGATGGCCTGTGTTATTATGAGCGGTGATAGCCAGTCAGCACAAACCCCACAAACAACTGGCCGTGTGGAGGAGGTGGCAGGCATCGGACATGACAAACAAAGGTGCATTGGCTGGTTGCAGCGTATGGTGCTGCATGTGGTGCCGGGATGCCTCTCAGTGTGCAAAGCGTGTGGGGCTCAGCCGATTGACAGGAGTAACGATAGGCGAGGCAGAAATTGGCTGGATCGGACACCTCCACGTGTGCGCAAGTACCAGCAGCTGCACCGTGTGTTTACAAGCAGGTTGTTGTGCAGGGACATTTGCAGGTGGGCCTTGAAGGCTGCCGGACGCGTCTTTCTGCGACACATGTTGTCTGCTGCGTCAAAGACAATACGCTCTCCTGGCATGCAGTGCAAGATTTGTCAGCCGTCTGGGCAAACACAGCAAGGCAGTACATGTCCCTGCTGCTGCTACTGCTGCAACTTCTGCTGCTGCAGGTTGACGTGATTGTGTCGGAGTGGATGGGCTACGCGCTGCTGTTTGAGTGCATGCTGGACTCCCTGCTGGCGGCACGTGACAGGTGGCTGGCCCCGGGTGGGGCGGTGCTGCCTGACCTGGCCAGCATAGCAGTGGCAGGCGCCAGCAGGGAGGCCTTTGGCACAGGCTTCTGGCAGGTGACGTGCTCCTTTTTTGCAGCAGCAGCAGCAGCATGAGCTAGCAGGGAGGCCTGTTTTTGTGACAGGCTTCTGGCAGGTGAAGGGGGGAAGGGACTAGACGGGGCGCCACGGCCGGAGCAGCGACTGCTGGCGCAGGAACGAGCTGCCTGGGCGGTGTACGCACTAAACATAGTCATAGCCAACGGTTGGAGACAGGCCACAGGCGCAAGGCGGTACACGACCGAGCTTTGTTGCAGTCACTAGTGTATTCCTCTTTCACGGCTTCCGAAGCAATGGTTGGCAACCATCCTTCTCCTGCTGCTGCTGCTGCTGCAGGAGGTGTATGGCTTCAGCATGGCACCCATTGCTGATGAGCTGGCAGCAGCAGCAGCACGTGAGGCGCAGGTGGTGGTGCGGCCAGTGCAGCCAGCCTGCCTCACCACACCATCGCTGACTGTACACGCTATGGACCTGGCCACCATGAGTGCAGCGCAGCAGGACTTCACAGCGCACTTCACACTCAGTGCCAGCTCAGCACGCCTCGTCAGCAGCGCTGGTGACACTGCGGGTGACGCTGCGGGTGACACTGCGGTCAGCAGCAGCAGCAGTGGGGAAGATGCCTCATCCACAGTGGAGGTTGCAGCACTGGTGTTGTGGTTTGATGTGGAGTTCAGTGCACGATTCTGCAAGGAGCACCCGGTGACGCTGTCCACGTCACCACGTGCCCCGGTGACACATTGGGCACAGGCGCTACTGCCGCTGGCGTCACCCGTGGTGCTGAGCCCTGGTCAGGTGTTGGACTGCAGGCTGAGCATGGCTCGCAGCAGGGCACGGCACAGGTGAGAAGCATTCTTGTCTTTTGCTTCTGGGACTTGCTGTATACAATAGGCTGAGCATGACTCGCAGCAGGGCGCTTCACAGGTAGGAAGCCCTCTTTCCTGACATGCCTTTTGCTTCCTGGACACGGAAGGAGGCCGGCGCCCCCAAAGCGGCCACGCTTGATCCTGGTGCTTTCTAAGTGTTCGACTTTACTGTCGCGGGTCAAGGCAGCCTTGCGTGCATGCGCAGCCTTGCATGCAGGGCTAGGGTGTCTCTGCATGCTTTTCTGATGGAGTGCGGCTGCATCTTCACAGTGTAGCACTGGCATTATTTCCTTGTGGCATTAGACGGCCACACCGTCTGCAGCGTTGCAGCATACATTTCCTTGCCTCTGACCTTTCTCACCGCCATCGGGGGGGGGGGGACGTTACTCTGGTAATTTGATGATGATGATGATGATGGATGATGATGTGATGATGGATGACGGACGATGATGATGATGATTATGATGATGATGATGATGATGATGATGATGATGATGATGATGATGATGATGATGATGATGGTGATGAGGGTGAGGGTGAGGTGAGGAGGCGAGGGCGAGGGTGAGGTGAGGCGGAGGGTGAGGGTGAGGGTGAGGGGAGGGCGAGGGTGAGGGTGATGATGATGATGATGATGATACATTTCCCTGCCTCTGACCTTTCTCACCGCCATCAACACGAAATACTGCCACCACACACTACAGCAGCTTGCTGGACATCTCCTGGAGTACATGCAGGGCTGGCCTAGTCTCCATGGCATGCTTTTCTGATAGTGGTGTCCCTGCATGCTTTCAAAACATCAGTCTGATAGAGTGCTGCTGCCATGATTTTCACAGGTCGCTGGACATCTCCCTGGAGTACATGCAGGGCTACCGTAGTCTCTTCCATGGCATGCTTTTCTGATAGTGGTGTCTCTGCATGTTTTCGAAACATCAGGCTGATAGAGTGCTGCTGCATTTTCACAGGTCGCTGGACATCTCGCTGGAGTACAGTGGGCCTGGCGGTGTGCGCGCAGCGCGCATCTACAGCATGGAGGTCTCGCCCAGCAGCGCTGGCAGCAGCAGCAAGTAGGCGCAGGCAGGAGTCGATTGCAGGAGTCAATTGCAAGGACAGGGCAGCGCGCATCTACAGCATGGGAGGTCTCGCCCAGCAGCGGCGGCAGCAGCAGCAAGTAGGCGCAGGCAGGAGTCAAGGGCAGGGCACTTCTGTTGGAGTTCTAGCTTTTGCAGTGCTGGTGACAGCAGTGTCACGCTGCTTGCGGAACTTGCAGGATGCAGAATCAGGTGCAGCCTGCAGTCAGCGATTGGCAGCAACCTGCTGAGCAGCAGCAGTAGCCACAAGTTGCTGCTAGCAGGGACACTGTTGAAATGTCGAGGCGGGGTTAGCTGGACGGCAGAATCTACCTAGGTACCACAGCCTGCGACTCTGCTGGTGTTACAGGTCAGTTCCGAACTGTGTCACTGAGCGGTGTCCTTTCCCAGCCGTGTTTTTGTTACGCAGTTGGTTACGCCAGCGGTGGTTTTATCAGGCCCTTTTATTGGCTTGCAGGCAGTGGTGGTTGCTGTTGTAACGGTTCGTCACAAACATGTCGTCATGAACCTGCCCATGATCATGAGAGCATACTATGCCAAGGCTTGGCAGAGATTTGGGAACTCGGGTGTGTCAGTCAGACAGTGTGCCTTTGACCAATGTCAGTCAGAGAGTGTGTCTTTGACCAATGTGCAGCACAGCATCATGCAGTGACTGCATCAGTGTGCAGCACCGTGCTGAGACTACTACTACTAGTACCATGGTACTGCAGCTGGTCAGTACTGGCCAAGTGACCAGTGCCGGAGAACTGGACTAGCTGATCCTGTAGGCAGCTGTGCTTGGTTGTGGTTTCGTGACAAGCTTTCATGTTCAAAGTGGGGCCGATGCTGTTGTTGGTGTTGAAGATGCAGTAGACAAGGACTCCTTTGGCAGTCAACCAAATCTGCCACCCCTAGGGTTTCTGACTTGTAGGGAAGTTGACACACCCGGCCATTGTAAACCAAACTGTCTTGTAGAATGTCCGTTTTGCGCAGCAGATTGCACTCCTGCACCTGACGAGGCTGGATCGGCGCCTGTTATGCAGGCCTGACACTCGCCATCAATTACGTACCAGGCTGCAACGCTTACGTGCGCGACAGTAGTATTGTGGCACGCAATCGTTACAATGTGCCTCGAATCGCCTGATCTCTTGCGGATCAGTCACACAGCCCTGGTTATTGTTGTCAGAGCAGTCGAGTTGTTCAAGACCGGCAACAAGCAAACAGGCTCTGCGGCTATCAGCACCAGATTACTTGTGCTTGGTCGTTGCTGCGACCGCTCTCAACCCGCACTGCACACCTGCAGCAGCGTCAGCACTACAACGCAACTACAGGCAGTTCTCTAGTCTCTAGTTGACAGCAAGCACGTTCGTGTAGCGATCATGGCGCAGGACTTCTCAGCAACGACAGGCAAGCCGATCGACTGCAAGGCTGCAGTCGCGTGGGACTCTCGCAAGAAGCTGGAGGTGTGCACAGTCACAGTCGACCCTCCTGGGCCTGGCGAGGTCAGGGTGAAGATTGTCGCCACAGCACTGTGCCACACGGTGAGCAAATAGTGCCTCTCAGATGCTCTGAGCAGCAGCCGGGGCAGCACACCATCCAGCAGGCTGTTGCCTGCACTTCAGCTGCTGCTGCTGCTGCTGCCTGGTGGTTTCGTGATCAACGATGCATTGACTCAAGCATATGGCACTGTAGCTGTCTGCTGCTGTGTATTCCTGCAGGATGCATATACACTTGATGGCCTAGACCCAGAGGGTGAGCACGTGCCTGCTGCTGCTGCTGCTGCCTGGCGTAGCACTGCTGTCCTGCATGGACACCCTGGCCCAACAGCTGCTGTTCTTGAGGAACCATTGAATGCAGCAACTGCATTCTGCCAGCTGGGGTGTTGTTTCCTGGTTTATGTGCCAGATTCACCTGATACACATCCCAGCAAGTGTCCAAGTTGCTGTTGTTGCATGCATTGAGCAGCGCTGCTGAACCCCACAACAGCCCAAAATGCAACAGCAACACTGCGTTGTGCATCCTGCTGTTGCGCAGCTTGCTGTGGAATGATTCATCTTAGCCATGCTGCTGCTGCTGCGCTGCTGCTGCTGCAGGGCTGTTCCCGTGCATCCTGGGTCACGAGGCAGCCGGCATTGTGGAGAGCGTGGGGGAGGGAGTCACCTCCGTCAAGCCAGGTGCGGCAGCGGCAGCAGCAGCAGCAGATAAGAACATCAAGTTATAGCAGCAGCAGCAGCAGCAACAGAACACAGTTGCTATCGTAACAATTGCAGCAACTTTACAAGCAGTAGCGGCACTGAGCAGCAGCAGCACAGCGCGTCCCAGCAGCAAACAGCAGCCGCCGAACAGCAGCAGCACAGGACATGACTAGCACAGCTGTAGCAACGGCAGCAGCCCCATCAAAAAGCAGACACACAACGCTGCAGTGCACAGGCTGTTGTGCGGCACCCAGCAGTGCTTACAGTAAAGTCGGTGTGACAGCCCACACATGGCATGCTGCTGCTTCCTGTGCAGCGCTGCACTGGTGCACAGTAGCACTGCTGCACAGCTGTCAACCCACCAGTCCATGCCAACGCATTGCGTGCCTACTGCGTATGCGCTTTCTTTCCCCTGTTGTGTCATGGCTCCTGCAGCCACCCCGCACATGGCCCTCTGCCAGCAAGCCTGCTGTTGCTGCGCGTCGCACTACCTTGCTGTCACACTCAAACACGCAGCGCATCACAGCTGCCTTGTGCCTTGCTGTGTGTTCCCTGCCGCTGCGCAGGCGACCACGTTGTCCCCATGCTACCAAGCCTGCTCTACGCATTGCTTTATCTTGCTATTGACAGCTGCCTTGTGCCATGCCGTGTGTTCCCTCCCCCTCCCCCCCCCCCAGGCGACCACGTGATCCCCTGCTACCAGGCCTGCTGTACGCGTTGCTTTATCTTGCCGTCACACTTGATATGCAGCGCTTGGCAGCTGCCTTGTGCCATGTCATGTGTCCCCTGCCCCCTCCCCTCAGGCGACCATGTCATCCCTTGCTACCACGCCTGCCCTTGCTGCGCATCCCTACACCTTGCTTTCTTACTCAGTGCGCAGCGCTGTTCAAGTGCCTTGCGCCGCGTGCTCCCTGCCCCCCCCCCCAGGCGACCATGTGATCCCCTGCTACCAGGCCTACTGCGGCGACTGCAAGTTCTGCAAGCACCCAGAGAGCAACCTGTGCATCAGCGTGCGCGCATTCACAGGTGAGACCGCCTGTGAGATGGTAGCCGGCACAGCAGCAGCAGCAGCAGAAGCAGCAGGTAGAGGATGAGCAGCAGCAGGCAGCACAGAATCTGAGCAACTTGTGCATCAGCGTGCGCATTCACAGGTGAGACCATCTGTGAGATGGCAGCTGGCACAGCAGCAGCAGCAGGTGGAGGATGAGCAGCAGCAGGCAGCAGGGAAGCTGAGAAACCTGTGCATCAGCGTGTGAGTATATACAGGTGCGACAGCAGCAGGCGCAGCAGCGGCAGCAGCACAAAAGCAGCCGGCACAGCAGCAGCAGGCAGAGGAGGAGCAGCAGCAGGCAGCAGGGAAGCTGAGAAACCTGTGCATCAGCGTGCGCACAGGTGAGACAGCAGCAGGCACAGCAGCAGCGGCAGCAGCGGCAGCAGCAGCGGCAGCAGCAGCGGCAGACCAAGCAGGGAGGCAAGAAGCCAGTTGTGTCTTACCGTGGCAGGCTGCTGCTGCCATGGCCATCACAGCAGGTGCATTGCTGCATGGCAGCCAGCACAACGCTCCTGCACTCATCATAGCAGCAGCAGCAGCAGCTTCAATAGCACATTCAGGGGGCTCAGCTGCTGACAAGCGGCGCACAGCCATGACTTCGCTTTATGGCAAGAGTGAACTGTGCTGCTGCTGCTGCCCCCCCCCCCCGCGCGGGCAAGGGCGTGATGAAGTCTGACGGCAATCCCCGCTTCTCTACAACTTGCTGTACGCAATGAGTTGAACTGCCTTCTGCTGCTGCTGCTGCTGCCCCCTCCCCACCCCCTAGGCAAGGGCGTGATGAAGTCTGACGGCAAGCCGCGCTTCCACAAGGACGGCAAGGTGAGAGGGTACACGCGGATGGAAGGGAGGGTTCTTAGCAAGGGTGGAGCGTTGTGCACGTTGGGTGGCACCTGCACAGAACATGAACCTCCCTACAAGGACAGCGGGTTCAAGCGGTGTTTGAAGCAGGGTTCATGCCAATGGTTGTGTAGCAAGTTCTGTATTGAAATGGCCACAAAACGGCAAGCCCCGCTTCCACCAAGGACGGCAACGTGAGAGCGCGCAAACGGACAGGTGAAGGGGCTTAGCAGGGGGTGGGGGTGCAGCGTTTTGCAATGGGGATGGCACCTGCATAGAACATGAATCCATCCACGAGCTCCGCAAGGCAAGCCCAGTGGTTCAAGCCAATAGTTCTGCATTGATTATCATGTAACAAGGCTCCCACAATGGGTGTGATGAAGTCTGACGGCAAGCGACCACCACTTATCTGCTTACACTGTAACATTCTCCTGCTGCTGCTGCTGCTGGTCTGCCATTTTCACCATGTTGCCTGTTGCAGCCCATCTTTCACTTCATGGGCACCTCCACCTTTGCGGAGTACACGGTGGTGCATGAGCAGAGCGTTGCGCTCATCGACCCGGCAGCACCTCTGGAGAAGGTGAGCCAGCAGCGGAGGCTGGGGGGGTGACAAGAGCCTGCAGCAGCAGCAGCTAGTAGTAGTTGGGATTTTGATGTGCCGTGCCCTGGTGTCCAGCAACCCAGCAGCGCCACTGGAGAAGGTGTGTGGGGGCAAGGGAGATGCGAGGGATGGGAAGAGCCTGCAGCTGCAGCAGTAGCAGCAGCAGCAAGTACTAGGTGTGCTGATTTGGTTTGTGTTCAGGCGTTCAGCGACCCGGCATCGTCACTGGAGAAGGTGGGCCAGCAGCGGAGGTTTGGGGGGGGGGGTGATAAGAGCCTGCAGCAGTAGCAGCAGCAGTTGGTAGTAGTTGTGCTGTTCAGGTGGTTGTCGTGGTAGTATGCCTGGGGTACGTGTGCATGCGCACATGATGTAGCAGCTTGAAGCAGCTGGCTATTCTTGCTGCTGCGCCCACCTTTGCTGCTGCTGCTGCTGCCAGGTGTGCCTGCTGGGCTGTGGTGTGGCCACGGGTTGGGGCGCAGTGTTCAACACGGCCAAGGTGCAGGCCGGCGCCAGCGTGGCGGTGTTTGGCCTGGGAGCAGTGGGCCTGGCGGTGATTGAGGCAGCAAAACGCGCAGGTGAGGGGGCAGGCATGTCTGCGCAAGCCTGCGTATTTTTGTGCAAGTATATGGCTAGGGAGGAGGTAGCAGCGCGCTGGTACGCTCTTGGCAGGGCTGATGCAGGATGCTGCAGGTGGCACCTGCAGTGGCAGCGCAGCTGTGTGTGCATGGTGTGGCGGTGTTTGGCCTGGGAGCAGTGGGCCTGGCGGTGATTGAGGCTGCAAAACGCGCAGGTGAGGCGGCGGTACGTGTTTGTTACAAAAATGACAGGGTTAACAACGCGAGTGGCGGGTAGCAGAGGCAGGCGGGAGCAGCAAAGCGCGCAGGTGAGGCGGCAGCATGTTTGTTGGTGACAGTGTGGGGGCACGAGAGGCCAGTGGCAGAGGCAGCAAAGCGCTGCAGGTGAGGCGGCAGTGTGTGTTGGTGACAGCGTTAGGGACATGACACTAGTTCATGACAGAGGAAGGGAGGGAAGGGCAGCGAATCGCGCAGGTGAGGTGCAGGCATGTCTGCGCAAAACACTGCGTGCTTTGATCCTGCAGCGTATAGCTAGGGGCACACAGCAGCGTGCTGGGACGCTCCTGGCAGGGATGGGGCAGGGCGCTGCAGGAGCGGTGGGCCTGGCGGTGATTAAGGCAGCAAAGCACGCAGGTGAGGCGGCAGTGTGTGTTGGAGGTGCAGGCATGTCTGCGCACGAAACTGTGTGCTGTCACCATGCAAGCGTATAGCTACGAAAACAGCAGCGTGCTGGTACGCTCCTGGCAGGGATGAGGCAGGGGTGTGGAGGCAGCCTCTGCAGTGGCAGCGCACACGCTGCTGCAATGGTGCTGCAATGGTGTGGCAGTGTGCGGTTTTGGCGGTGGGCGCAGCAGTCAGCAAAGGGTGCAGGTGAGATGGACGCGGTGACCCTGGCGGTGATTGAGGCAGCAAAGCGCGCAGGTGAGGCGGCAGCATGTGTTTGTGACAGTGTTGAAGGGATGCGAGTGGCTGGTAGCAGGGGCAGTGATCGAGGCAGCAAAACGCGCAGGTGAGGAGGCAGTGCTCGTAGCAGTGTTGGGTACATGACACTGGTTGATGACAGAGGAATGGAGGGGAATGCCGCGAACTGCACAGGTGAGGTGCAGGCATATCTGCGAAAAACACTCCGTGCGTATACCTAGGGGCACACAGCAGCGTCCTGGGACGCTCCTGGCAGGGATGGGGCAGGGTGCTGCAGGAGCGGTGGGCCTGGCGGTGATTGACGCAGCAAAGCGCGCAGGTGAGGCAACAGCGGCAGTGTGTTTTTGTGACGGTGTTAGGGGCAAGAATGGCCGGTAGCAGAGGCAGGGAGGAGCAGCAAAGCGCGCAGGTGAGGCGACGGCATGTCTTAGGATACACTGCGTGCATGTACTGTGACCATGCAAGCGTATAGCTAGGCAGGACGTAGCAGCGTGCTGGGACGCTCCTGACAGGGAAGATGCAGGGCGCTGGAGGCAGCCCGCGCAGTGGCAGCGCAAACGCTACATGCATGGTGGCAGTGTGCGGTTTTGGCAGTGGGCCTGGCATCATCATCATCATCATGTTACCCATTAAGCCATAGCATCAACGCCATCGGCCCCGCGCCCCTCAGGAGCGGAAGAAAGAGGGAGCACTGCTCC